>JADKXX010002837.1:0-166600 GCA_017310255.1 Butorides virescens
CCCCCCAGATATTTAACTTTTGACTTGATTTTCATGAAACAGACTGATTTAAACAAAGCGTGGCCCTGATGCAACAACTCAAAGATGAAAACTGCCAAGCTTTCCACTGTGTTTCCTCAGGATCTGAGGCTGCCATCCTGACAGGGTCCTAGCAACATTCAAGCTCTGCCTCTGACAAGCTACTCCTATCGTTTCCATAGTGTATGTCCTGCCCCTTGGTCTTGGAGAAATGCGACTATTTCCCTCTCTTGAGGATCCATTCTGCATGCTTTGCACATAATGCAAAACCACCTTTCCTTCCTTTCACACACAGGTACCCATCACATTCACCTTCCTGAAGGTATGAGTGGCCATTCGCTGCACACAAGTTTTTCTCAGGTAGCCACAGAAGTACAATTATCTCTTCTTGTATGTCAAAAATCAGTCCATTTCAGAAGAAAGGCCAGTTCTTTCCAAAGATCCTGCCTGTATTTTGTCTTACAGTCTCAGGAGCTGACTACCCAGTATACTGTACAGGCTTGCAACATTATACTTTACTATTATTTAAAATTAATTTTGGAGTCATGCATGAAAAATACCCTCATTTGCACTACCAACGCAAAGTATTTCTCCAGCATTTGAAGCTAGGAAAACTGCATTAGTACCTAACACATTTTCTTTAAAGCCATATGAGTTTTATAATTTCTAATTACTATTTTTACTTAGTGATGATCGTTATTACTGCTTTTGTTTTCTTATGGACACATTACAACAGATTAGTTTGCTACATGTCATTTAGTATTAATATTGCTATCAGGACTGCTTAACATCCAAGAAGATCCCACTTGATTTCAAACAGTCTTGCTGATGTTCAAATGAAAAGCTATTTAGAAAATGATGCTTCAATTACAATTAAAAAACCCCCAAACCTTTCAAGGAAACATTTCATGTTTGAATAGCTAGCTGGAGGCATCAACCTAGTTGCCTGTGGCTGTTGCATTACTCACACATTACCCAAAAATTGAGATTATGTGTCAGCAAATTACCCTTTACAGTTTAACGTGTATATGAATAATGCAAGAATAAAATGTTACCTGGTTTTGCTTCTTTTTTTTTTTTTGCCATTAACACTCCATCTCTATTTGAATTCCAGAGAGTAAGAAAGAATCCACCATGCTATACACTGCTTGTATAGCTGCCCCATTTTCACATGGGCACATGGAAGAAAGACCACCTTACAACAGAGTCCAGAACTCATGCCAGTAAGATACCAGCATCATCTCAAATACTACAAAAGCATCAATAATGACATTTGACTGGTGTCTTATTGCTTATTATTAAGCATTTAGGAAGTGACAGCTGTGTGCTACCTTTGCTGTGCCAAGCTTCCCATGAACCTTCTCTGAAGGACCCACTGCCTCTACATACAGGGCTCTGAAGGTGCATCTGGTTCTCATCACAAACTGCCTGGCACAATCCCATGCTAATTCTTATTGGCTTTTCATTCCAAGAACACTTATTCTTAGACAGCATGGATATCCCTAGGACAGACAATAACTTCTCCTTGCTTTCTTTTCCCTCGTCCCTATCCACTGTCTCCACTGCTGTATTTCAATTGGTATCACTGAGGAATCCACAGAGAGTGAAAGGTTCAACCTCCTTTCACCAACTAAATGGACCATAATGCATTTCCTGCAGTCTCCAAATAAACTGTACCTTTATTTGCACTTCTGATTGCCAGAAGAATTACTCTTATCCTTCCCTGTCACACACTACGAGGAAGCTGTGGCGCTACAAGACTGACACCAAGTAATTGCTCCAGTGATATCCTGCTACTTTAGTGACTTGGATCCCATGACTCTCATCTTTCCCCCTCAGTGTTAGGAAAGCAAGAGGCAACTGCTATCTGACAAGTGCCATCCCAGTTCCACAGCTCTTCGATTATTTAATGTCAGGCTCCCACCCCACTCTGCCAGAAACATACTAGAAATACAGCTGCTAAGTTAGCTACAGAATACACCTGAACTATACCAGCTTATTTCCAAGTGGAGAGATAAACAAGGAGTGATATTACACAGCAGGGCCTTTCTGCAGTGTGCAGTAACAGAGTTTGGAGACTATTCGCATGTCTAAGAGGATACTGGACTGTCTCAGATGGCGATGGACAGTCTTATCTATAGTTCCAGCCAGGTGTTATTTTGGGACTTGGGGTTTTTTTGTTGTTTGGTTGTTTTTAAGGACCGAAGACATGAATGTTAATTAGCACTAAGAAGCCATCAGCCTCATGTATCAGGGAAAACAGCATAATACAGTTTTCTTAAGCATCCAGAGGGATCAGATTCTTTTCCCTATTTACTGTGTTTCTTAAGGCAAAGGTTTTCAACCTGCTATGACAGAGACAAACAGCACTTACAGAATGTCCCATGCAACAGGGAGATAAGTCAACTCTTTCTGTATTATTCTCCAATATGGTACTATAGAGTATGCAATGCATCTGAAAAAAAAAATGTATAGACAGCATCTCCCATTAATTGCACAATTAGCATCTCCTGCTGTAGGATATCTTTCACCGTAACTACTTTTTCCAAATTCATCCAGCAAAAGGAAAACACTGTCCTGCTAGGATGACGAAAGTCTCACAATAAAAACCATCTTTATTAAACTCCGTGGCAGAGCCAGAGTAGCTCTCTGTAAAAACAAAATACCGATTAAGAAAACTGTCAGCAACCTGATTACATAACAGAACAAATTTTCCACACAAGAGCAGAAAATCTTGTATTCCTCCACTCTCGCTCAGGCTTTCCCACATGGCCTCCTGCGCAAAACATGTATTACAATCCCACTGAAAAACAGCAATCCTGTATTAACCGAACATTAAGCCAGCACTGCAGTATTCCAGAGGTGCAAAACCTAAGGCTAGATCTGTAAACTTAACCCTGCTTCTCTGAAAGCATACATTACGAGGCAGAATAACCATACATCGAGGGAGAGCATTAAAATGCAGTCAGACTAGTATGCCTGTCGTACATCTCCTTCCCTGGTTCTACAGAAGCACAGAACAGCCCCCCCACAGATCTCTGACCTAATCTGTCCTACCCACAGTCAGCAGTCTGGAATCCTAGATGTCCATCAACTCCTGTCATTCTGCCGTGCCTCAGTAACGCTGGGCAGAGGAGTTCATCCCTTCTTGCTTTCTAGCTTCTCACACAGGTGTGCAGACAATGGCAGTCATTTTCTTTTAGCTTCCAGTCTGACACACTCACTTTACCTTTTTGCTCTGATATTTTACCTCTGTGATCTCCATCTGTTCCTCCTCCAGTTCAGCTGTGTATCCCTGTCCTCTTCCTTACTAGGCTGAAAAGCATCTCTGTTGTATTAATGTATCTGTCTGACCTAAATGCTCCTCAACACCTGCCTGCCTTTCTCAGCTCTGGATTTAAATCATTCCCAATCACTAGTCTGTTTTCCTTGCCAGAAGGTACACTCTGGCTAAATGAGAATTCATCCAAATTTGACAGGTAAGAGAAAGAAGCGTGATCCTGCAGATCTGTCATTTAAAACAAATGCAGTTCTACTTTTTTAAAATTAGAAATATGTTTGGTGAATACATTTTTATTTTCCCCCACTGCTCATCTTCTCAAACCCAAACAGTATTTTTAAATATTTGTCTTAAAAAATTGGTATTGTAGAGGTCAGCACAAAATAAGCATGGTGACTTTGCAGCTGAGTTCATAACATGAAGAATAATTGTCAATTAAACCATCAGTGCCAAAGAAAATTGTATCTTGACTTTACCAGTTTAGATAAGAGGTAATGCCTATGTTGGCATTAGATCATCTCTTCACCAGTCAGCTTTCTACCTTTGGAAAAGTCATGTGAGTGACCCTACCCCTTCAGTTTCTTCATCTGCAAACCATGTATCCTTTTTCCTCCCTCTCTATATTGTAGCAGTGCAGAGTAGAACACCATGCTGTCAAAGGCTCTGGTTACATATAGTTAACCTAAGTTACATAGCTGTCATTGGCTAGCTTTCTGATACATAAAAAATAGTCTCAAGTTTTCTTTGATGGAGAAGCTTCTCACACAAAGAAAAATAATGTTTCCAGCCAGAGATGCTACATGTAATAACAGCACAAGACACACAGTAGAGAGCCAGTTCTGTAGGCACAAAGCACTTCCCAACACTCCACTAAATACAACATCAAAACATTAAAAATGGCATTGAAGTGCTAAGCACTAAGGCAGCAGATACTTCCCTTGTGATCAGTACTCAAGCTCTGTCTCATCATTTGATAAAGTCTCAAAACTCAGCACATGTTAATGGGCCATAAATACCCAGCTGCTCAGGGACAGCTAGTTTGCCTTGCATACAAGCTGTTTCTACAAATGTCCACAAAAATGTATGAAGGCCTACTAAAGTGGCTGGGAGACAACAGCCTACAAAGCTATTTTCCATCTACACAGAGGACAGAAGGAGGTCAAATTCAAACCATCACAAGAGAGAAGAAACAGAGAAGTTCCTGGCAGTACTTTGAGGGAGAAGGAAAAAGTTCAGTCTAGTCCCACAAAGATAAACATGCAACAGGGGATAATGTGGAGGGGAGGATCAAGATCCTTGTGATCTGTAAAGTGACTAGCAAGAAGGTGAGGAGGAAAGAAAGTGAAAACTTATCTGAGATTCTTCAGGTTCACTCCAAGACTGAGTAAGATCACAGCTCTGCACACACAGCTCTTGGTTGCACTCTCCTCACAATGCTCATTTCAGTAGCATTCCAGAGTCCCACAATGCTTTTCTTTGAAAGGTATCACACAAAGATATACAAAGAAATAAACGTTTCTATATTCTTTAAGTGCTCAGAACACAGCAATGATAGAGCTCATATTGAAATCAAATGGGGTTTTTTAAGCATATTACCGGTATGCAATCCTGCATTTTGGTTTCAGAATATTTGAGTCAATGCTAGAGGTGCTGACTAATAGCTTTTTATTTGGCATATAATTAACAGTGAATTGTTTTAAATAAAAGTAATAACGAGCTGAAAAGTAAGACTTCCTACTCTCCTTGCTAAAACAAAAAAAAAAAAAAAACAAAAAAAAACCAAGAAGCTTTACCACTAACAGAGGTTGGTACAAGTCATGCATTTAATAGGAAAGAGATAAATACTGATATGTACATACAGCTTTAAAAAAAGACCTGTTTCTGAACTGTGTGAAGCACGGAGAGAAAAAAAAACATCCATGAAGATTTATGAACAATTACTTCTTGTGAAACTACAAATTTCAGAATAAGGAAATTAATTTTGCCCTATTATCTAAACTGAAATCATTTGAATATCACAGCAAATAGTGGATAGAACTTTTCCACTGCCAATATGTTTCTGGATCCTCTTTAATGGATCATGAGGACATACCAGCACTGGGGGGGGAAAAAAAAAAAAAAAAAAAAAAAAAAAGGTATTTTTTTTTCCCTATTAGTAAAAACAAGCCTAATTAATAAGAACTTGTACTTAAACCCTATTCAGCAAGTAGCCAGGAGAGCAGAAATAGACTTAACAAGTGGTGTAAGTTTCAGAAAATACAAAAGTAGAAATGGAAGTGACAAAAATAATTCCTGAAAATACAATTTCTTTTAAAAAGCAACCTGTAAGTCCTTCTACTTAAACATCTTCCTCTCAGACTAACCTTTGCAGAAGATAAACACCTCGTTCAAATAGATCAGGTTATGTCTCTCATACCAATGCCTTCTGCAACTTTTACACTAGCATATTTAGGTTACAGTGAGATGGGATGTAACCAAGACCAACCTCTGACAGGGACAATTATGCTTGATCAGTCTACAATAGCTCTGCAAGTTCATCAATAAAATAGTGAATAAAGGAGAACCAGATGACATTTGTTGACACAAAATTAAATGCATTTATTCCTGGCCATTACAGCTGGCCAAAAAAGAAATCAGGATTATGTAGGCATGGGAGAAGGCATAACATGAATATTGTTATCGCTATCACAGTTTGATTGTTGCACCTGAGATATGATATTCAGTTCAGCTAGCAGAACAGGTTAAAATGCTGGTCAAGGACAAAGATTGGGATTTCTGGTTTGCTGAATCAAAGAATTGTGAAATTTACTTGAAAACACATTTGCATGACTGATGAACGCGTTGGAAAAGGGGACTCTATTTAAACTCATCCCACAGAAGACAAAAAGACAAATAAATCAAAGGGTTCTTCAGTCATTCTCACCAAAAGCAAACATTATGAAGAAGCCACAAACACTGAAGGAAACAACTCAGACATATTGTACAGATGGCTACACTGATTAGAATAATCTATCATCAGAGAACAGCACAAGATACAGAAGAAGCTGACAGAGCACCCTTCCCAAAGCACAGTGGGCACTGCAGCTGGTGAAGTTCTCTAAAGGAAAAGATTAACTACAAACTAGATACCACTAAACATCTCTAGTTGTCCAAGATGGCGAGCCAGTGCAAGATGAGACAGCAATACTCTTAGTGCACCTATCTAAAGAGGCCTAGTAAAACAAACCACTGACATTTTCCTGTTGTTGCATGCCAACAGAAACCAGTACATGACCAAATATTTGCTCCTAACAGTGCAAATGAATTAATCTATTTTATAGCAAACCCCAGCACTAAAGGTACATTATCTTCAGTTAAATAAATCAGCAGCTCTGGAATCATTTTGACCTCCAAAGGGCTTCTGCACATTTACACAGATCTACAGATATAGATACATATCCTTCAGCCTGTAGAGCCCCTCAATATATTCAGTAGGTTCAGCCAGACATTTCTCACTTTGGATTTTGGAGCCAGAGCAAGAAAGGTAGGCATCTTTAGGAAACTCTTGGTGGGTACAAAACAAAACACCCTCTTAACAAAAGAGCCATAAGCTTTTCATTTGAACACTCAAGTGTATTTATTCACCTGAGAACCAGGGAATACTAGATATTAAGTGTCCTACATAGATGTTGTTCCTGTATTAACTGCACTATTCTTGAAGTACAGATACTAAGAGACCAGACTTGCTCAGGCACCAGAGACCATGAAATCTCATCAGTTTGCTGCTTTATCTAAGGCAATTAGCTTTACTGAGAGACAAAGTTTATTAGCTCAAAGTAATGCAGTGCTTACAATACCAAATTGCTTCATGAAATTGCTCATGTGTTATCTCTGCAGAGAACTGTGATGAGCTGCATGAACATATAAACCCTATCCAGGAAGCACTGTATTACACTATGCTACAAGATTTAGACTGACCTCAGAGGATATTCACCCTCACCATTGTAACTATCTTCAAAGTAACTACACACACCAAGAGCACAAAGCAGCTGACAGCAAGGAAAAGAATGGAGTTGGCTTTAGACTAAAGAAATGATAAGGAGCTATCCACAGTTTCCACAGGAATAATCTTTTTTTTTCAGTCTTACTTTTCCCCTCAAAGACATTACATGCATACACGCACTACCAGCACCACCCCCCGATATGCTCAGATTATGACAGATAAATATTCAAACCTGATTTACAGATAATGCTTACACAGTTTTGGCAGAGCTCACAGCTTTCTTCTGTGCTCTAAAAAAAAAAAAATCAAGAGAAGTGCACGAGCATATAACTTTCTCCTCCTCTTGCCCATGAATTCTACCAGTCAGTGGCATTCAGAGGTGACCTAAACAGACTTGATATATTTCTTGTAACTATGAACGCTAGACTGTATTAATGATGAGGCCTTTCATTGATTTACTGTAGCTTACTAAATAAAACAGAATGAATGTGCTGCATATGAGGCTTTGCCCAGAACAGCAGGGATCAAGATTCAAAACAGATCTAGAATAACAGCTTTTAAGGGACAGAAAGACAGAAAAGAATAAAAGGAGTCAAAAGAGTTCTCACTCCCTTGTCAGATAGTTGCCAATTCTTACTTCAAATAAGTGAATTTTACGTACTTACTAAGGAACAACACATAACAGATAAGAGTTCCTTTCATTAACTTTTTTTTACTATTATTAAGCAAGTATTATAATGAAATAACATTTCCTTGAGTCCTCATTCCATATTCTCCACAGGCAGGAGTGCCAGGTGGCACTACCTGGGAGGTCAGCAGAAGAGAGCTACCAGTATTCCCTGAGCTTTAGTATGCCATACATGATTTGATGCCATACATTGCTCACAAACCAATTTTTGAAGTACAGTAGTAAGTACCTTCTTATAGCCCCAAATTTAGATGAGAAAAACGTTGGGTGGCTCAGTGTTAAACAAATAAATAAAGATTGATTACTGCTCTGACATATATATATATATATGTATGTATGTATATGACCATCTTGTCACACTCCTCTCATTTCTTTTCCTTGACCTTTCGCTACTCTGTGATGCTCTTCTGAACTACAATTCCTACTTCTACTTCAGAAGGTGGAATGTGTGACCTTGGAAGTAAAGCCCAAGGACAGCAAACCCCACAACTTAGTGTAATTCTGCAGCTTTCTTTAAACAATATGTAAAGCAGGAAGGAAAGCCAATAATCTTTCTATTTTGAAAAGCATCACACCTAACCCAAACCCTGAAGCAGGAATCATTCTCCCCTCTGATTAAAGTCAAGGAACTCACATATTCCTAAAATAAAAAAGAAAAACTTCTTCCGTGCAAGAGCCTTGAAAGCATTTTTGGTACTGCTCCAATTATCCTCACATTCAAAAAAAAAAAAGAAATGCAACTATTGACCACTCCATATTTAAATGGGAATTCACAACATTTTATCTCCTAAAACTTTTGTTATGTGTCTGTACTAGTTTAAAAACATCAGATCTGGAAACAAGGCATGCAACTACCATGATTCACGGTACAGCAGACATAAGACAGCTGACATAGTTCTAGTTTGTTGTAGAGGCTTTTTTGCCTGCATTTATATTGCATTATTACCTCCTGTCACGAGGCTGAATATTTTATCCAGGCTCTAACACATCTTCAGTTGCTCCCCAAAGAACAACCTTAACAACCCATTCCACAACATCTGTCAGCCACACAAACTGGGAAAACTGTATTTTCAACACTCATCCTTGCAGTCACATCTGCTGGAAACAACTGTCTGAACCGAGAGCCATTGCTTGGTTTCTGAAGAGCACCTTAGGACTTTTCAAATTCACTCAAGAGAGCTATGTGGGTGCACATGCACACACAGAGGACTACTGGTGGTGATGATTAGCAACCATCCTCCTGCCTGTAAGTTTTCCTCCCATTTTCATCCCCACTGCCACTATCCTAGCTGACAAACTAGTGAAAGATTTCCTAAGCAATCTCTCGGCATAACCTCTACAGATCAAACATACGCAGGAACATGTAACATACTCACACAAAGAGTTTACATACACAGAAATCTGGAATGCAAAATTACATACCTGTAACACGATGCAAGCAAACTATCCCTCTCCTACATAGGCAACACCTATGTAAGTACAGCAAGTAATCTACTATAGTAAGTTTTTTGTAGCTCTTTGAATGCAAGCTATACTACATAAAGATTTTAGGAGTAGACACAGTGCATGTTCCCATGTCCACCCACTCCATGAATTAAGTTAATAAGAAAATCAAAAAAGCAAGCTGCAGGACTGTGGTACACCATGGGATACTTCACCCCACTAGGAATCCTACTCTATGGCTAATACAAGCAGCCCAGCTAATAAGGAGGCATCATGGTAGCATTTCCAGCACAAAAGTTATTTTTGGCCTAACTTCATTTTCACTTCTTTCTCTTCAAAAGACAAGACTGTCACTAGATATTTTTCCAGATTAAAAATCAGTTCAATGTGTTCTGAAAAATTCCAGGAAAATTTTCCAAAAGTGCTGCTATTTTTCACTGATCCCTGCTGTTAGCACTGGATACATAAATTACCAATTTACTGAGCCCCACATTCCAGTGAGGATGCTCCAAATTCCAAAGCACTAGCATAAAAATGGACGCTAATATTACCTTGATAATTGATTCCAAAACAACAGTGCTGTACATGTGCTAATGGATCATCTGTCAAGGGATAAGGCAGGAAAAAGCACAACCTGCAAGTCACTTTATTATAGGCAAGCTTTCTTAAACTTGGTAGAGTAGGAATAGGTTATACTGGAATAGTCAATAGAGGAAAAAACTGGGTGGATTTTCCTGACAACATTCAGAGTATACACAAGTCCCAAAGTGAGGGACTTGGTTTCAGTAAGGAACTAGAAATATAGTGATAAAGGTGATGATCTTTTGAGTGGTGGATTAGATTTATAGATATTTTTAAAAAAAAAAAAACCTTTTTCTTTTAAGGTATTTGAGACCTGACCTTCACACAGTGGAAGGGTTCATATGACCCAAGAGCTAAGCCAACAGGTCCTTTGACTTCCAACAGAACATAAGATCTGTTAAGACTAATAGACAAAGTAAAACAGTCTCCTGATGCTGATAGTAAAAGGGCTTGAACACAAATCACTCCCTTTAAAATCAACAGAGATACAAAATATGACAGCTATTCTAGGAAATGGCATGACAGCTACGGATGGTATACGCTCCTCTGCACTTCAAGAAACATCCCACAGCCTGGGAAGGAGTCAGAAGTACAGCAGGATACTTGGCTACTAAAATGAGTGTATAAATACTGAGCCTACCAGCATGAAGAACTCCAAACCCAGCCTTACACCTGGAGCTGTGCTTCTGTTGCTTACAGGATGAACTTCATGGTATGTCTGCTTGCTGTTCAGCTCCAGGCACCAACAGGTAAGGCAAATCCCTCATCTTCAGTTAAACTTGCTATGGTGCTGGCACGACCCACATCCCCAGGACAGCAATTTCTTCCCAACTTTCTGAACCTCACTCCTCACAATCTTAGGGGAGCTCGAGAGAAGCCATAGTGCTTCCCTAGAAACTGGAGAAGAAACACAGCTGAAAGAGGACAGGAACACCTATGCCCTCATCTACAAAAGTTTTAAAGCTATTCTTTAATCAACGAACATGGAACAGCAGTCTGAGTCTTGATTAGGTCTAGCCATCACACAAAGTGAAAAAGCCAGATCCATACTGTCCTTTGGACATCACAGGAACACTAAATTGGAGGTGTATCATCTGCACATGCACCAGCAACTGGCTCCTCTCCAAGCACCTTGCAATGCATGTGCATGACATCAACCAGCAGCTTCTCAGGGACACTAGTCTAACTTGCTCAAAATTGCAACTTTAGATTCACACATTCACAAGAGAAGCCTTTATTCCCTCCTGTTTAAAGTAATTAAATAAACATTGATGATCCTCATACTGATAAAGGCAGGCTCAAAAACATGACCAAGATACATTCTCAACATTCAAAACAACAACAAAAGGCAAATAAAAAGAACCTTGTGATTTTTAGCTCAGTGTATTGAGTCCAAGGTTTTCAAATACTTACAGCCGCCAACACCAGTTTCCAGTATAATTGTCATTAAGTCCTTATTGTTTCCAAAGACAAAACCCTACAATAAAGTTTTGACGTTCAAAGGTCCTCAAAAACGGAAGGCCTAAAAAACATCTCCCCCCAGAGCAGCAATATTCTCCAGAGTACTAAAATCCATGCCAACCTCAAAAAAAAAAAAAAGACAGCTTGCATCACAGGTGTATAAACTGATTTAGATACACCGACAATCAGATCATGCCAGTAATACTACACAGCATACCTGAGAAAGCTTCCAGGGATCAGATGAGCCATTGGCCTAGAGCTCAAAACAACCCTACAAGACAACCTCAGAGGGACTTGGATGACACACCTGTGCTGAGTTTCATGCACAACTGTTTAGGCAATTAAAGTACTCAAGTTAGCTACCTCAGATGCATCTGTATTGCACTGCTTCCCCAGCACAAGCCACATCCCATGAAAGCCCAGAGCTTCACTGATGTTAGGACACTGAAGACTGCTTACACTAGGCAATAAACTGCTGAATTATGTCTTCACACCTCCATTTATTTAAGGAACTGTTACAATCCCACCCACATATTGTGTTGCTCTGCCCTTACATACAATCTGTTTGTAACAGAGATTCACTTGACAAAATTAGGAGTATCTTCTCTCTTACCAGGTACTACAGACTTGC
Organism: Butorides virescens; assembly: GCA_017310255.1. NCBI lineage: Eukaryota > Metazoa > Chordata > Aves > Pelecaniformes > Ardeidae > Butorides > Butorides virescens. The sequence goes on from JADKXX010002837.1 coordinate 12,086, forward strand.
CAAAGACAGTTGGGAGGGTCTGCTAGTGCACTCAGAGCTTCTTTGATGCTAGTACACCTTCATCCATTAAACAACTCTGATATCCATTTCTGTACATGAACAAGTTTTAAACAAGCAGCTTCTCTGGTCTACCATTACCTTTTCTTCCATTTCTGTGTGGTAACTCCTCTTCCCTCTCAAATAATAAGAACTTCCCAGAGATGTTTTTTCAGATGTGCTCAATATCAAGCAGAACAGGGCAGTGGGAAAAGCACATGTATTATGACATTTTGCAAAGTCTGCCAAATTCAGTTGATGGAGGAACTTAACAGAAATTCATCTGAGTAACATAAATTACAGAGGCTTTCACTAGCAAAAGCAATGGAATGAGTGGGTTGTTTGCTTGGGGTTTTTTTTAATCTTTCAATCTGTTCCTGAGAGGGAACCATACCAACTGGGGACATGCTACACAAAGTTGGTAAATATTGTAACAATTAGCCTTGCATACATCTGATTACTTGTGGTGTCTATTTGCCTTGTGGGTACAGAGGAAGCAGCAGAGGATAACCGATAGCTTATTCTCCTCTTCTCATTGCCCTTCCTATCCTTTTCTCTCTTTCTCTCTCCCCAGACATAATGCCAGCATGGCTCCATGAATCACACAAACAAAGGGTGTGCAGACAGAGTTGTGCCATGGCAATATCAGAGCTCCCTGCTCCCATCTCTCCCACAGGCTATGAACACATCAATCCTCTAACCTACTTTGCTTTTACTGGTCTGGTGGCTTGTCAGCTGCTTTGCTCCCAGCAGACATTAGAACAACACAGAACTTGTTGAATATTCAGAGAATCACAAAAAAAAAAAAAAAAAAGGTCTGGGAGCTCACCCAAGCCTATCCCCCTGCCTCAGGGAAGACCAGCTAGACACAAACCATTCATGACAGATTTGCCTTACCTGTTGTTATCAGCCTCCAGTGAGGCACTCACAGCTTTCCTAGGACACCTAATCCAGCACTGAGCCATCTTTCTGGCTATTTTTCTCACCTAGGCCTAGAGAAATCTCTCATGCTACAACGTGGTCCCGTCATTTCTTACGTGCCCACCACAGCCATAGAGGACAGGTTTTTTTCCTCTTTCTCACTTTTTTTTTTTAAAAAGCCTGTTATTACCATATGGGAAATCTGAGGGAAGCAAAAGCATGTTAGAGGATAGGCTACATGTTATACCACCAAAGTTCAGAGACTGAAAAAGCAGAGCTTAAACTTATTAAAATGTAACATTTTGGTTTGATTTGAGCAGGGTTAGGATAACTTACTACCACTAATATCTTCTTGTTCTTCAGGAGCTGGAAATAGGGCCAGCATACTGAGCATCCTAACCTGACTTTCCAGCCTGGTCCCTCACTATACTGTAATGGAGCACATTTCTGATTGCCTCTATTGGTGCCTGTATAAAAATGGACAACACAGCATAGTTGTGTAAGCCCAGTGCAAAGTCCCACGCTGTGACCACCTCTTCTCAAGCACGGTCAAAACCTGTGAAGTAGCTGGATACAAACAGCTCCCAGTTTCTTAGCTTCTCCCAGAGTGCACGCCACCTTGCATAACAACTGTTGGCACCAGTGAAGTGGCAAATGGAATATAAGGCACCTTAAGTCACAGAGGGAACTGCAGCAGAGGGAGACCATTTATTACTTCTGGTGCGTGGATCATCAAGATTATTTACTAGGTTAAATGAAGAGCCTGCTGAATGTTTTGCCCATTCTGTACCTCCTGATCCACAGCACTGCAGGGCAGCAGGGCCTGAAACCATGCCAGCTGAGACTTAGGTCTTAAAATAATAAGGAAGTCCAACTGAACAGTTTATTTACAGAACTGTTACAACACCTCCACTTGCAGCACCCTCCCTCATCACACCTTTCCTTTCAATTACCCTTTCAGCCTTCATAAAGCAGAGTCTCATCCCTGCCCCAGGCAAGCTGGGATACCAAGCCCCTCTCCTCACTCCCCCACCCTCACCCCAAGGGCTCCTCAGGCTTCCCCTTCTTTTCCCAGGGCTGCTACAACAAACACCTGCTTCATCCAGCTGAGCCCTTGGTGGTCCAAGGACAACTGATAAGCCCAAGGCAAGGCTTTGGCCAGCTCTCTCACCTATGCTTTTAGAGTTAAGGTTGTCAGCCACTGAGTTACCAACCACTATCCTCCATCAAACCCTTTCCAAGGCTTGGATCAAAACGTTTTTACCAGGAAACCATTAGATATTAGTCATCCATTGGCAAAATGCATTTTAGAAGCCACTATTCCCACACAAGGATTTCTGGTTTCAGGACCGGCATAGTTCAACAATGTAACACCCCTCCCCTTAAATTTAAGGGCCAATTCTGTTCAAAATATCATTTATAATACAAGCCTTTATAAGCTGGGAAGATCACAAAGAGGAAAATATTAGAAGAACAAGTGCATCTAAAGCTAGTTTGGGTATGCCTATCCAGGCTCTAGAGAGGTCTCTACTAGGACTTGCAACAGATTAATTTGTATGCCATATACTGCAGTCAACTTTAGAGTTCATGCTCATTCACATATGTGATCCCCAAACCAACTTCCCTGTCCATCTGGAAGAACAGCAAAACAAACACTTAAGTTCAGGAGCATTGCACTTCCATGGGTCCATTAAGCAAAACTGAGAGTATAAGAATAATTTAATAAAGGGCTCATAGGAAAAATTTACATTTGAAGTGCTTTTCTGTAACCTCAAAAATTGTGCAGACATAAGAGTTTGCTGCCATTTCCCCAAACCTGAGAGTGCAACTAGCTGACCTGTCCAGACTCCAGTATAATTACCAACTAGGAACCTCTTCACATACACCCCCCAATATTTTCAAGAGTCTTTTACCTTCTTTTTCATTTCCTGTCCTTCACTGTTAAAGAGCTGTTATAGTTTACTCTGAAAGTAACTGAGTATCAGTGCTATCTGTGAAACACCTTTATACATTAGTATTTATTACATACTATTGTGCATTGCTATTTCCTCCAAAGATAAGGCATCTGTTAACCAAGACATGAATTCCTGTGAATAAACACTGCTGGATTTTGGAGGGGGTGTGGTGTGTGTGTGCACATATATATATATATATCAGAGAGACACATGCATGTTTACATTGTGTGCATGTCTGCATATGTGTGTATATACATAGGGAGATAAACATACACTATCTATATGTCATAAAAACATAAATGGGGAAAAGCTAGAAAAATCTATCAAGGAAAGAAGTATCAACTCTGAAACACAGAGCTGAGACTGCTATTAACAGAATAAATATTGGGCCATAAATAACACTGGTAACCAACAGGTTAACAGTCCTTGGTAGTAAGCCACTGAAACATGTGTATGAACTCTTGTCACACCAAATAGTCTGTGACTCCTACATGAAATCCCAAGCAAAGAGCACTACATCAGCTCTAACAAAGCCTCCTGATTTCTGTTTTCAGTAAAATGGCTACAGAGCAAAATCCCTACAGAGAGGACCCTGGGAGCCCCAGCAGGGATGGGGGAAGCCTGGCCCACAGTCCATGGCTTCCTGCAGTCTACAAGCTTAAAGAACTTGCACAGAAACAGCTCTTAGTTGTTTCAGCAGCTGCTGCTGCTGATAATGTTACAGAGCTACAGTTAAACTATACTTAAAAAATACTTTTGGGGGGATGAAATTGGGAAAGAGCCTTCTCGGGCAATGAAAGAAATATGCCACAGTAAAGGAAGCATTTTGCTCAACCAGAACAGGCCAATAGACAAACCTTGCCTGCCCTCCCAGTACAGTGCTAAATTTTGGATATAAGGTTTGAAAATGCATCTTCTAGTTTTCAGCTATTCTTAGTTCACCTGTATGGCAACAGCATGCACTAGCCTTTATGTTGCCGTGGGACGAGACAAGCTGACACTTAAGACATCATTTTCCTACACTGTAGGTACTTAAAAGCACCAAAATAAAAAACTAGACAGAGCTCTAATGTAGGTAAAGTGGATACAGATTTAAATTTTTTAATTATGTTTTACGTTGAATCCTGTTTAAGTTTCTCACTGCAGGGAAACCTTTTACATGAGAAACACTTAAGGGAAGAGGTTTTCAGTAACTGTGCAAGAAGTAAATGATACATAGGACAGTTTAGTCAGGATACAAACAAAAAAAGATTACAAACATCAAAAGGAGATTACACTTCATTTGAAATGCTGTGTGATGAACAAGCTTTGAAGACTTTGAGTCACTCAAAGGCTAATTCTGATGTCTTATTTGATCTGATAAGAAAAGTTGTAGTAAAGCACTTCAAAATACTAAACTGCATGAGTAGGGCCTCCTACAATTTGGACGTAACAGAAAGGGGATTAATTGTGTGAACTTAACACCTCCAAATCAACATGCCATTCTGAGTTTTTTTAGACAAGTGAAATAAGGAAACATAAGATAGAAAAAAAAGAAACTGTAAATACTAATACACGTCTTTCACACAAATTGTGCCTCTTGGATTTCATAACTGTCCCTACAGAAGTGACAGACATTGTTCCAGTTTTAACACATCTGTATAATGAAGGGAAATCAGCAGTAAAAACCAGTATCAATATTTTTATAACATGGGTCAAGTTTCAGTGATCTTTTCAATTAAATTTTAGCAAATCTCTCTCAGTAACTGAAAAAAATTATGGCTTTAAGGTCAGTTGTAATGGGGCTTTTAAGGTTAGTTCTCCTCCTCTAGGATTCATCCTAATTTTCATCCTGTGAAAAATCTTCAGAAAGCAAGCCACTTCCAAACACTTATTTATTACTCTCATTTCCACCCTAATTATGCAGATTACTGACTAGAACAAACTGATTTGCCACGTAGTCTAACAAGTGTGCTGTTATTGGCAACCCACTTCAACTGAAGGACCTATGCTGGCAACTTGACTGCAAATGGTGGTGAACTTGTATAAAAGCCAGAAGATTGCTGCTGTCACCTTTCTAGCACAAGAGCACAGGCTATGAAAGGTACCGGCCTCAGCCTGCATAGCCCAAGATACAAATCTGCGTGCAACCTGTGGTCCAGGCCTGCCTTGTCAACACACATGTGGTCCTCCGATTCATAGTAAATGCTAGCAGTGAAAGAGCAGCCCGTTCTTGTCTGCTGCAAGAGGTGGGCCTTTCTGTCTCATTGGTTGTTTGGTTTTCAGATCTCAGAACCTTCACAGTATCACAGGTGGAAAGAAACTGAAGTGGTTTGATTTGTGCCTGCAGGAAAACAATAATTAGGCAGCTCAAGTCAGAAAAAAAAAAAATGGATCAAATTCAATTTAGGTGAGATTTGCTGCTTGAGGTAATTATCCCTTCGAGAGCTGAACTGTTGTGCAGTAACACATTCAAAGGAACCTAGCAGAGAACAGAGAAAGACAAGTTCACATTCCCTTACTAGGATGACTCAAGATGACTTGAGGTCAGTGACATCTGAAAATAAAGCAAACAACAAAACTGCATAAATACCTTGCACATCTCAAAAGCTTCTATCTTAGAGCCTAAAAATTTTTGCCAATTATGCGCTAAGCATAATACCTTCATAAGTCAGCAGGGTAACCAGCTAAATAATTCATGTTAGCAGTGCCCTCTGTGTCACTGGCAATGTTACACAATTGAAAGGAGCCAGGATGGACACTTGTTGAATACACATTGTGATTCTGGGATTCCACTTCAAACAAATCAGGGAAATGGAAAGCCACTTGAAAACTAAATTTCACAGGAAGTGTTCCTGGCAAAAATTATTTCTACTGTACGTCACGACAACACAGCCAGGGAAAAAGTAAATGAAAGTCTACAACTTGTTTGTTCCTGTATGTAGTACAATAGGAAAAAAATTATTGCACATTTAATACACATTCCCCTTTGAGAATGATCATTTAAGAAAGCATTAATCAGACCTCTTTCTAGTCACATGCAGGCTACCTAGTACTTTATGCACAATTAATGCATTCTAAAAGCCAGGTGGTTCAATAGGACTTGCAAAATTTTAAGTTTGCAATACTTCATGTTGCAGTTTTCAAGCCAACGTCTTAGTGTGCTATAAACAGAAATAATGTCCATGAGCAGCAGCATAAGGTAACTGAAACAACACAACAGACAGAGATTCACATATTTTCAAGTTGGAAAGGGACTATTACCATCCTCTAGTCTTAGGCATGCACCATTACATGACAAAAATCAAGATGTTTTAGGATAGTAAATAACCCTCAGTTTGACAACATGATTGTAAAGGCAATACGCATTTTGCTATAATTAAAGTGGCAGATATCTGAAGAACTTACTAAATTATAAATAAAAGCTACAATAAGCTGAGAATAAAATAAAATAACAGATGGTGTTTAAGTTGTTAAGAAATCCACCTCCTTAAACTAATAGATTTCACTAAAAATCATCAAAACCAGCAAAGTGAAAAGCAAGGCAAAAGCTGATGAAAATGCAATAATAAATCCAGAGTAAAGACTGAGAGCAGACACCCAGCTCCAATATAATCACCACAGCTTTTGTGTCTGAAAGGATTCACACAATGAAAAATAGAAAAAAAAAATTGAAACATGGTAAACCCTTTCAAGCCTTAATCAGAACAGCATTTTGGAACAAAAGCTGCAAAAAGATGGAGAAGCTAGTTGAGAAAGCAATAGCAGAAGCAAAATCCACATTGGTCTCCATTTAACCACAAATACTACACACATGCTGCGGATTCCCATGCAGCCCACATGCTGTTCTGATGATTTGCTGCCATCTAGAAACAGAGCTCCACCTACATGATAGCTACTTGGCTGGTCAAAGACTTCGATCTCCAAGCAAATCAATTCAGTTCCTTTTACTAGTGCTAACGTTTTCTGTCAATAAAGTCAGTGTTCTGCATATTAAAAAAACAACCAAATAAATTTAGGCATGAAGTTAAATTCATCTAAAACAACATGTTAGTAATAATCCTTAAGCTTTTCACATTGTTTGTAACTGATGTTCAGTTGCTTAAGTATGTCTGGCAACTGCTGTGTGTCTTTGTTGCACCTCCTCATACTTCAGAGGCTCTTTGGCATCTCCACTCAGGCTCACAGCCTGTGCTGGGCGCTAACTGCTGAGCTATTAACCAGCTCAGATGCGTATTTTCAAAATGAAACAGAACTTACTTCTTAGAAAGCCATCATACATAGAAAATGTAGAAAGGAATTTCTGGTTAGGAAGTAGCCCCAAAGCCCTCCCACAAAGTCACAAAGACAAGTGAATAATCCAATGGATTTAGCACTTTTACTTTTTTCTTGAAAGCAAAGCTCAGATTGAACATTAGCAGTGGGGTTTTCAGAACAGCAGAAAAACAGTCTCATCATACTTTAAGGACTGCTTTGTACTGGCAAACTGAAGCTAATTTTCTTCTCTAGCTGTAAGATGCCCTGCTTTGTAACATGGGTCTTATTAATAGGAATAAATTGGGTTTTGTCTCTGCTGCCAAAGCAGACTAATTCCAATGCAACATACTTCTCATTCTTGATGTTTTGTGGAGGTTAGAAACAGGTTTTGATGTTTATTAAGCAATGAAGAATGACATTACTCAGAGACAGCACTATGATATAAATCAGCCCAATTTATGAACTAGAATCCAGGATGTTCCAAATCAGAAACTACCTCTGTTCTTGTCACAGCTGTGAGCCTTACAAGCATCGCCTTTCACTCTGCTAGGCTTTCTTAACCCATCCTTACTGGGAAGAAATGGTGAGCTTCCTCAGAAAAGAAAAAAAAAAAAAAAGTACCTCTGTGTTTGGGGAGTAATTCAGCTCCTCCTGAGGCAGAAAGAGGGATTCACTCCACCTAATCCAGGCAGCTAAAGGACATGTAAGTGTGAGCCTTTTCCAAGCCGAAAAGAGCTTATAGTCGACTTACAGTCGAAGGAGACAAAAAGGCACCCGAGGAAGGGAGGTAATTTAATCCTGAAACTGGCTTCTAAAGGAAATCAGAGGAACACCTCTCTAGAGGTGCCAGTTTCTCTCCAACGACAGTAAATACAGGCTAGGCTAGCTAGTCACTTGGAGGCTGACATATAATTTTCAGCCATCTAAAGTCAGAAGATATGAATACCACCCATAAAACTTCTGAGAACAACCACCAAATCACGTTACTTTGGAAGATCAGATGGTGGTAGCACCACCCAGAAACAAAGAGCCTGCATGGAAGGCTTCTTCCCGCAAGTTCTGCTACTTCACAGCATCTCAAAGATTTCCATAACCGTTTTTTCCAGCTCTGCTTCAAGGCTTCCACTATGAGCACAGTGGCCAGTTGCTCAAAGCAAACTATTTTTTTTATGATGCTGCAAATTAGTTTCATAAGGCTGTTTCTTTCAAACTTTTCAACAGTTAGGGAAACTACTCTTTAACTCTTATCACTAGATTATTTACTCTTATTCACCATAGCAGAAGTCCAAGCATGCTTTAGTCTCAAAGGGAAAACTTGTAAGAAAAAAAAAGAATCCCTTAATTTGCACTTTGCTATAAAGAGGATTTCTCTTTATTGACAATAGCCTTTAATGAGTTCCAAAATATTCTAAAACCAGTAACAGATGTAAAGAATGTGCTACATCAGTACTGTATATAATTCCTTTGAAATGTTTGTTTTCCTATTGTCCCTTCACAGTGCATTTACACAAAATACGCATTACTAGATCTGCTTAACAGTGCACTGTCCTTCCTCTGCCAACTCCAACCCAACTGAGAGTAAAAAAAAAAATCCAAATCTAAACAACTTCGATTTCAGAGAAACAAAGCAGGGTATCTGATGCTAATAGAGAATATTGAGATCAAACCATTTCTAGTTCTGCCACAATATTTTAACAGGACTAAGCAGGCCCCCAACGTCTACCACATTTTCTCTACCTTATTCTCTACCTGTACTATTCCCATTCTTCAGCTAAAGAACCAAAGTAACAAGGCAGATTAAATAGCACTGCTAGCTTCCACGATGTTTTTCACGTATGCTTAAACCATCCACTAGGTTCAGTACTATGGCAATTACATGAGAATCACACCTCACTTCATGACTACAGAGGCCTGGAAAATGTGGATTTAAAGCTTGTACATGTTTGTGAATACAAAATTTTTTCATAGCCCTAGAGAAACTGGTTAGAGATTTTTATAGGCTTGCAGCAAAAAAAGTGATTTGTCTAAAGTCATACCAAAAATTTGTGCAAAGTCCCCAGGACATCTAGCCAGTGTTCTGTCTGGTGGCTCTCCTGATCTCTAAAAGGAAAGCTGTTCCAAGACTGGGAACTCAATCTGACTAGTAATGAGAACTTGAAATCCCAGCCAAAGGATCAACAGGAAGAGTAGACTCTTAAATTGGATGTGTTTTAGGAGGAACACCTTGAAAAAATTATGATAGCTCTGGGGTTCCCCCCACCCCCATCACCTACAGGCCATGTTAAAAATTTATAACACTGCCTTTCAAGGTGCTATACACACACTGAAATAGTTTTAAAACACAATGAAGAGCACACACAACAGTTTTGCTCACAGGCACCTAGATCAAAAAAAAATTGAAAAAGCTAAAGCAAATTATGCATAATGTTTTGAAACTGCCACACTAATAGCAAATGCTCACACTTACAAGAAGCAATGAGAACTGACTGACTGGTTTTCCTCAAAAGCTTCCCTCTACCTCTGGGTTTTCTTTCTCCGCTGGCTGCAATAAGAACTTTAAAAGAACAACCAACAGACAGACAATGTTAGCCAACAACTGAATATTAACTATGTATTTCTACAGTGATGCAAAAGCACTTTGTCTTGAGTGTGCTATGTTTAAATAGGTAAACACAGAAATGTGAAAACAGAGCTTTGTACTCCCAGCTCTTCCTTTTACTTCCACTGCAATAATGGACCAGGAAGCACTGTGTCATGGTTTAGCCACAGCTGGCAACTAAGCACCATGCAGGTACACGCTCAGTCCCCCCACAACGGGACAGGGGAAGAGAATCAGAAGAGTAAAAGTGAGAAATCTCATGGGTTGAGATAAAGACGGTTTAATAGGGAAAGCAAAAGCCACACAAGCAAGCAAAGCAAACCAAGGAATTCAATCACCACTTCCCATGGGCAGGCAGGTGCTTAGCCATCCCCAGGACAGCAGGGCTCTATCACACCTAACAGTGACTTGGGAAGACAGATGCTGTCACCCCAAATGACCCTGCTTCCTTCTTCCCCCAGCTCATATTCTGAGCATGGTATAATATGTTATGGGACACCCCTTTGGTCAGTTGGGGTCAGCTGTCCTGGCTGTGCTCCCTCCCAGCTTCTTGTGCACCTGGCAGAGCTGAGAAGTCCTTGGCCAGTCTAAGCACTACCCAGCAACAACTAAAACATCAGTGTGTTATCAACATTCTTCTGGTACTAGATCCAAAACACAGCACTATACCATCTACTAGGCAAAACCAGGACACACTCCCTGTACAAAATGGCCTCTGATAGCCACTACTGTTTGTTTGAGAGGCAGAGTGAAGGCCCAGGAAAGCTGGAAAGAGGCACAAAGATCTGGAGACAAGACTGTGTTTTGAGCACTGTAAGCTGGCATTAGTAAGAGATGTTCTTCATAGATGTAAGCATTTGAGCTTGTTCACTGCAAGAGTTTTAAAATTCTGTAACTCACTGGAACTGCAGTTGCCACTGGTTACATGGTTGCTTAAGCAGCATTTTGCAGTTCTGGCACCACAAAAGTCCCCAGTGACCCTGCTCTGGAAACAGATAAAATTATGTTTCCTCATGTCTTTATTTGATCTCGGAATCTTTTTTTTTTTTTTTTCAGTAAAGTGAAAGGACAGGTCATACAATAAATCTATGAGAGAGAACAGCCTACATGTTATGAAGTAGGGGCAAAAGTTTAGAAACGCCAACCATTCATGGTACAATTTTATAGAGACTGCCACCATACGAAGCCCTTTCTGCCATCACAAATCAGCAGTTTATATACAAGAGAGCAGGAATCAACCTTTCTCTTCAAGCTGGGATTATTGCTACTGGCTGATACTCAACTGACAGCAGAAGAGAGCACTTCATTAGGTCCTGGCATTCCAAATCGTATAATAAAAACGAAAGGTAGACCCTTTCAAATATTCAGGCCCCATAAAATATATTTAGAGATTGTGGTTTTTAAAACCAATTTGCTAAATTCTGCAGATCTCTCTGTCATGCAGTGAAGTTCCTAGAATACTTAAGCTGGCCCAGAAGCCCTAGAACATTAAAACACGCATGTAGCATGTTTAAGTTTAAAATGGCTATTTGTTGTAATGACTTCAACAATAATAGCACTGTCAAAACAGCTACTGAAACCAGTCAACATTAGACCCTAATACACAACATCAGGATTATCCCTTCATAAACTCAAAAAAGCCAGGGGTTTAGAGACCATGAAATGCAATTCAATCTCCTACCACCACTTTATTAAATGGCTTCTGAAGTGATCAATGCAACAAGGCAAATAAAAACAATTAACCAAACCACTATTTCTAAAAAAACAACTGACAGAACTGGAGACAGCACTCATCACTTAGAAATTTTTCCTCAACACAAGCACTGATGTCAAATAAGGTTGTCAAGGGCAAAGTCCGCCACCTTACTGTACATAAGAAGAAAGGATTTCCAGAAATTATGCGATGTATTTGAGTGTGGATGTCAAAGGTATCAAGCTTCTAGAAAAAGTCACTCAAAATAGGTCTCCTTCTAAAACATCATGGATATTTTGGCTGTTAAATCAATCCACACTGAGTGAAGCCCCTTTAAATACCCTGATTAAACCTACATAAACTCTAAGCAGTCAAACTGATCCAAGACCACTGCAGCCCCAGAAGCCCTGTCCTACCCCAGATGGATGCACATGCCCCCAGCAGTCCAGTGCCAGCACTTCAGTTTTCAGGGTCTGGGGCCAGAAGCTGACCTGACTGAAAATTAGCATTTTTGTTTGTTTGTTTTCAGTAGGGCTATTTTTTTCCAGCACCACCACGTTGTACCTATGAGAGAAAGAACTCTCTTTAGCAGGCACTATTGCTGCCAGCTAAATTTCACCAACAGCCAGACAGGAAACTCCATCAGGTTCCAGAGCAACCACATAAGAAGGATGTTACCCATACCTGTTAAAGCTTCATGACTGCTAAGGAGGAGGGTCGGTGTAGGCACATACCTTTGACTGAGATTAATTTCTCCCTGGAAATTGTCTTTTATTTCCATTTGCTATAAAAAGAGGTGAGAGCAAGCAGCTCAAACATACATGTTTAACTTTGAAAACCTGCTTTCCCTAGGTTGGCAAATGAACAGACAATGAGGTGGTATGTCTCCGCATAGTATTCTGCTTTGTTCCGCTTCCCAGCTACACTTCAAATACTTTTGGGTTGGATCTGTCCGTCCCCATCTTTTTTAGGTGCCCACACTGAGCAGAAGTTAAACATGTGACCAATTAAAAGTTAGATAAGCAAGTTTAAGCTGTTCACCCTCACCTCCTTTTACAGCAAACAAGAGGTCTTCACAAAGAGAAAAAAAAAAAAATCAAAATGTATTCAAGCAACAACATATTTCTTAAAACAAATGTTGTCGTAATGCAAAAATGCCGAAGAAACAAAGAAGGATCAAAGTGCCAGATACTACTTGGTTCTGATATATAGGAACCAAAAGTCCTATCTAGACAGGCTGGAAAGTCAGTGGTTGTGAACTGTAATATAGGCATTTTTTTTTCCCTGTGGTATGGATGTAAAAGATAAAGCATTTAATAGATTGAGGGACACATTAACTCTAAAATAATGAACATTTGCAGCAGAAATACTCCCCCTAGCTATAGAGAGTAAAATAAAACTGAACTTGGCTTGGCAGCCAAATGATGACTGAGCGAGGTCAAATAAAAACAAGCCAGGTTGAACAGAGTTGTGGATTTACACAGCTCAAACACAGGTCAGGCAGCTAGAACAACTGGAAATTATCAGTAAAATTTTCAAAAGCACTTTTGAAGCAGACACAGATTCTTCAGTCATTTGCACACTCTCAAAGCCTGAATATGAAGCAGCAATTTTAGCTAGAGACAGGAGAAGTACAAGCCAAAGTTTTTGCCACATCAGGTATAATAAAGGCAATACATAAACCAGTCTACTTTTTCTTTAGAGTAGGCAGATTTTTTTAAGATATGTGCTTGAGGAGTTGCTGTAGGACCTGAATTAACCTGGTACTAGCGAGTTCTCAATCTATATACCCTCTCAGAGTCTTCCAAGGCAAACTGCAGAGACTCTTTTTAATGTGTTCTCATATGCCAAAAGGAAAGAAAAACCCCAGAGAGCTTAAACTGAATAAATGCGAGGCTGCACAAGCTAGGAAAATATATCAGAGAATCTCTTCCTAAAATTTGGAAAAAATCTCAATAAAGCCAAATTGCTGATGAGTAGAAATGAGACCAAGACAGTAATTGTGAGTCTGTAGAGCGTTACATTGTCTAGCAAAGACACAGAAACACTGTAAGACAGAAGGATTCCGGGGGGCCTGAGCAGCACCGCAGCATTTACAGTGCTCAAGCAGTAAGGCACACTTTTGGAGGCTCAGAGGCACAGTAACATCCCTGATCAAATTTACCCTCAGCTGGCCATAATTAAATTCTCCATCAGAATGCTGGCTGAGGAGAGAAGATGTTCACAAGGAGAAAAACATTTTGGAACCTAAGACAGAAAAGCTTTAACATCAATAGTCTGAGGGCTGGATCTGATAAAGGGTTTGGGTACGCAGGGACTAGAGGTTGCAATCTCTAACTTCTAGTGCCTGGCTCCCAAAGTGGGAACAAGAACAGGATGCAGCTCAACAATGGACTTAGAGCAATCTAAGACCACAATGCAGCAAAACAGGCTGTCCTTCTACCACCCTTCCAGACCTTCTCCTCTACACAGTCATGTATCCAGTATTCCTACCCCATCTCATGGAAGAAGTCAGTAAACCTGTGACCACAGTCACATAAAAATGCAAACCCACAACCACCTCTCTTTTGAATTCCAATCAAAACAGGGAGACAATACCACTCCCCACATATCAGTAACTACACAGATAGAAAGAAGGAAGCAAAAACCTACCAAAACAGAAGTGTCAGTGAGCAGCAAGGGCTGACTGTTCTCTAAGCCAAGGTGACCCCAGCACAGGCAGCATTATCACCAACCAGGTCCACAGTCCCACAGCATCTGAAGAGAGCAGGCAGAGCCAGGTGCTGGTAAGAGGCTCCCCTGGCAGCCCCAAACATGGTGAGGAAGCAAACCAGGTACAAAGTCTGTCTAGAGGTCCAGACAAAAGCAAAAGATGAGGCAGAGACAGATTTACAGCCAAATACCCCTACAACATGGCTTAGGATAGCAGTAGAAGCCCAGGACTGAGCTTAAATGGAGCTCTTGCTTAGAGGTCCCAGGTGAGGCTGATCAGGGTAATTAATGCCTAGTGGTGCCCTGAGGAGGTCTTCTACAACAACATAGTCCCAACACCTGTATAGCATGTAGGTAGCAAGATTTTGGTGGGGGGGAGGGGGGCTGCAGGCATAGCCTCTATGGAGAGAGGTCAGGGGCTGCCCTGTGCTGAACACAGCCAGCTCTGCTATGGCCTAACTGCTGGCCAAAGCTGAGCCCATCAGCAACATATTTAGGGAAAGGCAGAAAACACCAGCAGGCAGGGCAGGAAAGAAATAGAAGCGAGAAACAACCGGGGAAACAACAAGGTCAGAGAAGGGGGGGGGAGGAGGTGCTCTATGGTGCTGGAGTCTGCAGATACCACAGTGGTCTGCGGAGAAGACCCTGCCAGAGCAGATGTTCACACTGCAGCCCGCAGAGGAGCCCACATTGGAGCAGTTGGATACTTCCTGAAGTAACTAGCACCTGTGCAGAGCCCACACTAGAGCAGATTTTTCCTGAAGGACTGCAGCCTATGGAAAGACCAATGCTAGAGCAGGGCAACAGCGTGTGAGGAGGAGGGAGCAGCAAAGACAAAGTGTTATGCTTTGAGCGCAAGCCCCCCATCCCTCATCCCCCCTGCACCATTCAGGGTGGAGGGGAGAGGAATCAGAAATGAATGACTGAAGTTGAGCCTGTGAGAAGCTGGGAAAGGTGTTGTTTTAATATTTGTTTTTTCTTTTTTCACTACCCAAATATGTTTTAATTGGAATAAATTATTTTCCCCAAGTTGACTCTGTTTTGCCTGTGACTGTAACTGGTAAGCAGTCTCCCTGTCTTTATCTTGACCTATTAGCTTTCCCATCCTATTTTCTCCTCCAACCTACTGAGGAGGGGCAGTGAGTAAGCCGCTGGGTGGGCTTTTGGCTTCCAGCCAATGCTAACCTACCACAACACCAACCCACCACAACACCAAAAAGCAATTGCCTCCTCATCCCCAAATGCTTTCCAAATTTACCAGCCTTCTTGCCCAAATCCTACAGTTTGTGCAAAGAGTTAAAAAGAGCTAGTTTACACATAATGATGAGCAAAACAATTACTCCCTTGGGAAATGGAAATTAAATACAATAAAATGTATTAATTGAATTTAATTAACTTACATAATTAGTTAATATTATTTAATGTATAATTAGAATAAAATTAGGCAATAGGATTTAGAGCTGTTAGCAAGCATTTCTCTCTCAATCTCTCCCAAATCCTCTCCTGCAAATGAGATATAGCTACATGTTGAGGGGAAAAAAAAACCCCAACACTGAACAAGGCTCACCATCTTCCTTGGGGAAACAAGAGAGAAAGTTGTCAGGGGGCTACCTTTAATCGCCTCCTTCTTAAAGCAGTAAACCAGCAAATAGGACACTTGAGGTCAATGCTTAACTGAGACTGATAGGATTCAAATTTATATTTTCTGCCTCCTCAAGGCATACCTTACCCACTTGCTAAGTATGGCTAAATGGGGGAAACATTCCAGGGACTCTGGGCCACAGTGCGGAGGAGAATTCAAAAATCAGCCTGTTAAGTCTTGCTGGTGATCATGAGTTCTGCTTCCTCCTCCTTGTAAAGTCATTGAAGCGAACAGAAGCATAGTCCAAAGCACAGAGCTTAGGATTTTTCTCCAGCTGAATGCCCCAGTCACTACAGTAACACTCCCCTTGTGCTCTCCTCTCTTTTGATCAAAGACTCTTACATTCTCAATCATAACCTAGCCCTGTTTAAGGGAAGGTAGCTTGATTCAGGCTGGGAAAAAAGCTTCCATTCAGCATTTCCTCTACTCTGGTAGGAGAGCAACAAAAGTTAAAACTCCTTTAGGCTGCAGAAGGAATTTATCCTGGTCACATACTCTCTCAGTATGTGTTCTAGCCAATTAGGCTGTAATACAAAAGATGTGTAGGTGGACTGTCACACCACTCTCGCAGCTTTTGAAAGGATATGGTGAAATCTTGTGAAAGATTGTCTGTAAGCAGGCATTAACTGAAATCTATTTGATCTGATTAAACACCTGAAAGTTGGAAGAATGCCCTTTTTCTGAACCTTTATTAACACTCAGGGGATCTCGGTGCTAACAGATCCAGCTTGGGGAGAGCAAAGTTGAAAAACAACTCTAGGTCCCCAAAACTGCCACGTCAAGGGGGAGCTACCTGTGATAGGAAAAGATACCTAAACTCCTAGCTCTCATGGGCTGTGCTTTTGAAAAGGAATTGACCTTTATGATCCATGCTTCTCCAGCACTGAACTGGATGATCCCGTTCAGTTTTCAAGCTAAACAACACAGCTTAACTTCTTTGACTGGTTTATCAAACAACTTGTTTGCAGCTTTATCCAAGTATAGTGATTCTTTATCAGCTTTCTCCTCTGTCATGTACTAACTTTTCTGCCAGGCAGTTTGACTTCCAAAGTTCTTTAAAAAATGCATAGTCCTCATTCAGAAATTAAATTACACCACATGAGCATTCACGATAAGCAGTATGCCCACCTGCATGCAAAAAAATCCCTGTGTTAAACAAACGGCTTTTTTATTCAAAGGAAACAGCAAACAAAGAAAACTTGAAACATCCAAATAATGAATCAGATACTTCAGCAGCAGGCCTGACCCTAGCCTCTCCCTCAACATCTGCAAGTTGCTGCTAGGCCAGCATTAGCAGTTCATTAAAAGACTTCTCTCCTTATTATATCCCATTGACCAGGCCTGAAAGAGTCTAATTGCAGGCAGGTCTGTCCTTTGACACACAGGAAGCCTACACTTTTTAGTATTCTACTACCTATCCCAGCAGAAGCAATCACAGCTCTGACACTGAGCAAGAAGGCACTTGTCTGCAGGATGTTCTTAATGATGCCAGTATAGGCAGCAAGCTCAAGGTCTTCACAGCAATACCAGTCTCCTCATGCCACCCTCCACTTTAATCAAAGCCCTGTTCACTTCATCAACCACAAAAACACCTTCTTTAGAGACTCAAACTTTTAGGCTTGCAGAATTGCCGGTGACTTTTAAATGATTGACCCTGAATTGTGGGAGAGGTGCATTCCTTTGGTATTTCCAGCAGTTTTTGCCTTCCACAGTTGCATTCTCTGCCCATATCCACAGAGCACATCAGGATGCAACCAGGATGTGCATCCTTCCCTCCTGCTCCCTGGTATTCCTTGAAAGAACTCAGTGGCATAAGCAAGGAAAGAGCCATGTGCACTCCAGGATCTCTCCCCTGATCCCACGCAGGATGTTTAGGGATCCATGTTCAACCATATGCACACGGCAGAAGACAGTCCAGGGCAGTATGTCTAACATGCCTACTGGCTTTCAAAGCAACTTCATCCCACCACTTCAGCCTGTGGCAGAAGGAGAGAGCTCTCCACTTAGAATCATAGAATCATAGAATCAATGTTTTGGGTTGGAAGGGACCACTAGAGGTCATCGAGTCCAACCCCCCTGCAGTCAGCAGGGACACTGCTAACTAAATCAGGTTGCTCAGAGCCCCATCCAACCTGGCCTTGAATGTTTCCAGGGATGGGGCCTCCACTACCTCTCTGGGCAACCTGTTCCAGTGTTTTACCACCCTCATTGTAAAGAATTTCTTCCTTATATCTAGCCTAAACCTACCCTGTTTTAGTTTAAAACCATTACCCCTTGTCCTAACACAGCTGGCCCTACTAAAAAGATTTTCCCCATCTTTCCTATAGGCCCCCTTTAGGTATTGAAAGGCTGTAATCAGCTCTGCCCGCAGCCTTCTCTTCTCCAGGCTGAACAAGCCCAACTCTCTCAGCCTGTCCTCATAGGAGAGGTGCTCCAGCCCTCGGATAATTTTTGTAGCCCTCCTCTGGACCCGCTCCAACAGTTCCATGTCCTTCTTGTGCTGAGGGCTCCAGAGCTGGACGCAGGACTCCAGGTGAGGTCTCACCAGAGCAGAGGGGCAGAATCCCCTCCCTCGACCTGCTGGCCACGCTTCTCTTGATGCAGCCTGGGGTATGGTTGGCCTTCTGGGCTGCCAGGGCACATTGCCAGCTCATGTCCAGCTTTTCATCCACCAGCACCCCCAAGTCCCTCTCGGCAGGGCTGCTCTCTTAGGTATGTAAGGAAATTCCAGACTTGTACCAACCTCACCTTCTAAATCAAATAAAGTTTTAAAATGAGTGTCCCAACTATTGAGATCTACCAGAACCCTAAAGGGCACCTGGCACACTCCTCTGCTCCTTCATCTATGTTCATCTGGAAATCTCACTTATTCTTGTCCACACTCACCACACTCAAATCTCAACATTGAGTTCCCCATATTTTTCTGACCTATGTTTTAAAGGAATGTCACAGCCAAGTCAAAGTTTGCTGAGGCTCTATTGTCTATGTATTTGTCATGATTTTATTTGGAATGGCTGCTGTCCTCTGCATAAGAATTTAGTTTAAACTACCCAGTAGGTTCACATGTGTCCATGTGACAAACCAGGGCCAAGATGCTTGTGAACTAAACTGCCAATTCATGATCAGAACTGGGATCAATTATGATGTTCCTAGTTTTGCTTCCCTTCAATTCAGGTTATCTTTTCATGCAACTACCGTGCGTCAGTTCAGGAAGTAGCATATGGGTATCAAAAATAGCAAAAATTCCTGGAGAGCCTGGGGTACTGAAAAACATGGTACAGGCACAGGGTGGCTGTACACAAAGCCAGCTTGGGTTCAGCAGAGTTTGCCAGTCTGAGCTGTGCACTGACCCTCTCAGACCTGGACTACCTCCACAAGCCAGTGTTGTCTCTGCCCCATGCTACTTCTCCACTTCCTAGCAAGACCCATTAGCTTATATTTTCTGCTAGATGAGGCCCTTGGCTAACATGCAAACCAGACAGCTCACACAAAAAGAACAAATTGCTCCCTTTTATGCTAGTAAGCAAGCAATTATGGTAACTAAACAGTTAACCTGGACAGGAACTCACTAAAATTTTAGGTGGCTTCCAGACAGCTAAAGAAGAATATCTTAGTTTTTTGCTTTTTTTCCTCAGGCTTCCTCGTTTTAATAAATAATTCACTGCTTGGACAGTATTCAGCTGAAATTAATCTTTAATTAAAATTTAACAAAATACATTCCTTATGCTGGCTGGCTGGACTTCTCTAAACAGTCTCATTATCCTTCCTTAATGGAGTAAACAGCACAGCTACAATTTTCAGGAGCAATTTAATATTTTTGCTTTTACTACTAAAGGCGCCTTCATGTTCATTTCCTAGCTTGGAATCAATGCCTGCACCACAAAGACAATGCAACTTTCCTGTAATAAGGTTAGTTGTGCCTGTGATGAATTACTTTTGGGTCTTAATGACTCTCTGCATGGCGTTTCTTTTCCTCCTGCTTCACTGCTTGGAACATTTGATTTTTTTTTTTCCTTTTGAACTGATGTCAAATATCACTGCTTTGGATCTTAATTAAAGCACTTAATTGTTGAACTGATTTTGTTCCCTTGTAAGGTGGGACAAGTAATATTTTTGGTCTGTTATTATTTATCTTTTTTTTTTCCTATCTTATGCCTTTTAAGAAAGAACTTTCTCATAGCAGACACTTCACTAGGGTTTTTTTCTACTAGGGGTGGGTTTCTCTTTTTATCCCATGTTCTTTTCAGTCATTCCAAATATATTGTCTCTAATCTACTACCTGGCATGCCTCAATCCTCTGTTCAAATCACTTCAAAAAGGATTCCAAGCAGAATATTCAATTAGAATGACATGACTGAAAAATAAAAATGAAAGTTTAATGATCTAGTTATAGCCCATGGCTACCTCAGCTAGGTTATCTTCAATTCTGCTTTCATGATCCCAACTGTATTCAATCATTTGGGCCACAAACTGTTCTTGCTGTCATCTCTTCATTAGTAAGAAAGAAAAAAAAAAAAATAAGAGGAGGGAAAATAAACCCAAGATGTCTGGTCACTGATCTAGAAGAAGCTGTCCTGTAGAAGCAGCACATCCAGTTCTAAGAAATGACAATGACATGAGGAAAGGGACTTCACATTGATCAGTGTTTATGAGACAAATGAGAGTTAATTCCTCAGTTTTCACCATACTGGCTCTTTTAAATCAGCACAAATGAATTGCTCAATAGTCCCCTTCTTAGCACATAACACGAGTCACTCCATGGATTCTAGCTATACTTAAGAATACAGGGGACTGAAACACTGCTTGCCAAAATTAAAACAGATGGACCCCATCTCACAAATAATTTCCTTTTTGTAACCAGGAGCCTCAGAAGACATAGCACACAGACACCCTGACCTGTTTATCATAGGCAGTTGACTTTCATTTTGCAAGGTGGATTATCTACCAGATTATACTCTGGCAAGAAACTGGAATGCAGAGCTGTAGACCTACAGGGCTTCTGGCAACAGTTTGCAATGGGATCACCAGGGAGAATAAGAGCACACAGAAATGGAAAAAGAGGACTTTCTCCCATTACTAACTACATATCTTACAAATATCCAGCTATCATTGGAAGCTATAAATATGACTACTCAAAACAAAAGCAGAAAGGTTCAGCGCAAACCAGAAAAAAATCTGTTCAATGTGTTGGTAGTTAGAGGACAGACCAAATCACAAAAATTAAATATGGGGGTAAGGGAGAATTCATTAAATGCCTGAGACAGGTGAGTCATCAAGTCTGCGCTATGCTTCTGAGGTTTCGTGAACAAGGTGGAAAAAATCTCAGCTAAAATAAAGTACCATCAGGGCCTCCCGCCAAATATAACAAACAGTGAAGGCAACAGTGGGAAAATCACTCCTCAACAACAGGATGCGTGCAAAATGTCCAGGGCATGATACCAAAAAAGCTGTGTGTGAGCAGGAAAGCCACAGGAAGTGAAACAATCTACCTTGCTAGATGATGTTAAAATGTCAGCCTTGGCAGAAACTGAAGGAGAATAATTATCATTAAGGACTCAAGAAATTGCCTGACACCAGCTTTCCCACAGTACAAGGAAATTACCTGGCCTGGCTTGTTTCTGCATTTTATTCACAGCAAATTGGTTAAAACGTTATTAATGGCATTGCAAGGATAAGGGTTAAAGGGATACAACATGAGTACATATGCCAAGTCCAGAAAAGCCAATGGTGCTGCCAGAAGGGGTGTGGGACCACAGTGGGGAACACTGAAGGTGTAGCAGGTAGTGAGAAAGTACAAGGGTATGCCATAGGCATTACCAGCTCTCACTACAGCTCTGTATTATGTAGGCTCACACGGGCTCCCGAAGAGTTTACATCAAGGAGACAAAACTCATCACTGAAGAGGGAATTAGACAATTGGGCCATGGTAAGCAAGGACTTACTGGAAATCTTTGATTTTAGCACTACAATGGCATATTATACATGCTGTGGCAGAATCAGTTCATAAGCTTAGGAACTTAATGAAGTAAGAAGAACCTACAAAAAAATAAACTCCAAAACATTATTTTGCTGAGGTGGTAGTGGTGTGGTGGACTTTAAAAAAAGAAAAAACTTCCTCCCCCCAACCCCCCCCCTCCCCCCCAACCTCATTTAAGTGCTCTACGATTTTTCCAGAGGTTTGTATACATGGACATAGGACAGCTACATCACTTAAGTGGGAGAGAGGCAATAACAAAGAATTTGAAGGCTCTGGCACTCATAAAATAAGTCATTTGGGCTCAAATACATGTTTCTGCCAGAATATTATCCATGTTGCTTACAATATAGAAAATTATACCACGAGATTCAACAAACAGACACTGACCAGGGCAATTCACCATCAGTTTGAGGCTGCAGCATGCAACATTGTTTAGTATGCATTTGTCTTCTTTTGCTATACAGATTTTGTCTATTTGGGTTTTTACTCAAAAAGTACTATTTAGAAGAGGAGGGCAAAATAGTTTTAAAGAGCTCCTGCTGAACATGGTAAATAGTTTTGGCAGGAAAAGGGGAAGAAGTACATACTGAGCTCAGTTTCCGTAGCAACTTCGAGAAATCGCAGTACAGACAAAAACTTGTTCAGAATGGTTCTAGTTTTGCCTCCCAGCAAAGTTTTGTGCTTTCCATGTTACTGACACACTGAAATTGGTCATGCCGTCAGAGATGAGCCTTTAACGTGTTAAGATCTAGGCTACTTCTGTTTCAGCTAAAATACAGGATTTAAAATATACATTCAACTTTTCTGGCTGTAGATTCTGTTCTTGGCATCTTTTTCCACATTGCTGCAGAGCCTGGGAAGCTCTCAGACAGCCGGAGTGGCAAAATACCTCTGATTTCTCTAATCCTTGCATTCGGAGGGGAGAGGTCACACTGTAATGATAAAAACGTGCTGACATGTAGGAAGCCACCTATGCTAGAATTAAATTAGAATTCATGCTCATCCTCTCTGGAACAACCTGATGGCTTCTCTTCTCCTTCATTAGCAAAAAGAGGCTGAAAAGGGAATGTAAGTATGCAATGGTATAATTTAAACAGCAAATTTGAAGAGAAAGGAATGTGATAAATACAAGTAATCATTATAAAAGGTGACTATACAGAAAATGCCAGCATACAGTCATTTCAATTTCATACATTTCCCTTAGGGAAAACAATATAAAAATTAGATGTTCAAAGAATTTGATGTTACAGAAAAAAAATGCCTCTTGGAGTAGTCACTCTGAACATGTACCACACAACAGCAAAAGTAGTCCGGCACTAGGTTTCAAATTTTACACTGTCTGCACCTAAGGGGAAACCTGGAAAAACAACAGTAGACTTCTTCCTTTCTAAATCACCTACTTAGAAACCAAGACATACAGCAAGGGATATCTAGGGAACACAAGCACACACAATATTTATACGTCATCTATCTAACGAGAACGTATCCATAAGGAAAAGGGCACATTTCTTTATTATATTTTACTGTCAACTTTGGGCATCTGTGATCCCTTTCAGTGTATGACATGTTTTTTGCTGGAATATAGAAGATGGCTTTCAAATGGAGCAGAATTATTTTGCACTTAGATCCGAACATAAAACGATAAAGCGCAACGAGGAACCTACCCTGAAGAAATTATTGGGAGTCTATTAAGAAGCCAACCCACCTGGCCTCTTCAAAACCTTCTCCTTCTCCTTGATCTCTATAGGGAACTCAGATGTCTGCTGGCCAATACCTCTGAAGGCCATACTGCCAAGTCTCACAATTGGCAGCTGTGGGGTTCCTACAGGGCCATTAGAATTTGACTCCAAGCTTGCTAAGTGCTGCACAAAAGGCCATCAGCTGTCTGACCAGCATATGGGTCACAGGGGGTTCTCATTTTGGGAAGAGAATAATAAAATGAAATCTAAAAATGTGATCTGCCACAAAGCTTTTGAGGAAATAGCTTCTCTGATGTGCAAATCAAAACTGAAAGGATAGCCCGTGTATGTCCTTCTCCTGTTATATTTGTTCAGTGAAAGGACAGATCTGTATCTTGTGAAAGGAATAGGGAGAGCTTTCTAAAGTAGTATCGGTATATTCCCATCTATCACTAGTTTTCAGCACTAGTGGTCTAGGCTAACCAAAGGGATGAACTACTTAACAATATTTACATACACTTTTCAGGTATGAATATGCATCATTTCCCACTGGAAGGATGGCTACTTCCTTCAGAAATGTCATGGGTGCAGCAAATTGAAACCTTTCAAGTAGACCTGAATAGCCCTTTTGCTCGCTTGCTCTCTCCACACACACATACATATATATGTGCTATATATATGCTATATATGGTTTTATAACATATGTTGCTTTGTTGTTGAACAGCCACAGTTGCTTTAGCTCCATAGTACTTCTTGGACAACAGACAGGATCATTATCTGTATTTCATAGCCAAGGAGATATAGCTAAGCACCTGCCCAAGGTCATGCACAAAGCCCATGGCAGCACTGAGAACTGAACTCTGGGCATAAAAATATCTTTTGCTTGTTGAGGGAAAACCCAGGACATTCATTTTTCTAACTCCTAGTGAAGAACAGGTGTTTCACTGATGCAGATTTGATGGACCAATCTATGCCAGGAATTACAATAAGATTTAGATCCAGGCTAGGACAAATCACATCCTGTCTACAGTTGTCAAGGTAACAGCAGCCTTAGGCATTCTAGCTACAGAGGAGCTTCGGTAACTCCAAATTCTTCCCTTCAGGAAGTACTTCTTGGCTGGTTTATGCTCACACTGTGATATACTCACTGATCCTGCTCTGAAGATGCTAAGTATGTTCAATTTGCCAAGGAATGGCAGCACCATTGGAAAATAATTCACAGAACCTATAGCATAGGTCACATATCCTACACACTGAAGCCAAGAGTTAGGTGTATATTTGGGCAGCAACACAAGAGAGTGCATTTCTTGGTAGGAAAGCCGCTAGTCCCTTTCTATGTATACAATGCCAAGGAAGGATCACAAAGCTGACAGAAAAGTTACAAGGCTAGTCCCCTCTGTAGCCAAGGAGGAGAGACAGCTTTCTTTAGAGTATAATTTGGAAGCAAAGACAGACACTGATGAAATGGAGAAATGAAACAACAGGTAGCAGCACCAGGATACCAAGAGTAGCCATCCCTCACAGTAACAATACAGGTCTAGTATCATTACCAAATCTCTCAGCTCTTTGAAACAGGAAACTACAGCCTTGATGTCTTTCAAAGCTGTATCCACCTAAAAGACATAGGACAATTTGCTAGGGGAAGAGACCCTCAGATAAGTGTGAGGTTGCAAGATGGTAGAAGGGCGTCATTACTAGGTAGTGAACTAAAGCACATACTGTAGCCTCCAAGAATTTCCTTGAGCCTAGACCTTGGAATGGAGAGACCTCTCCATAGTCCTAGTGCTGCCTTGTGGTCCATTCCTCATCCCATGACCAGGCACAGCTGCTCAGCAGAACATAGATCAAACAGCAGCTAGCAGAGAGCTGGGCTACAGCACTGCTATTGACCTGGCAGTGGGGTAAAACAAGACCAGGGCTGACTGTGGAATAATGATGCTCATGCACAGCACCTGGCTCATCCAAACCACATCAGAGGTCTACACCACTGATAGGACAGTTCATAGGAAACAGGGTTTTATTCATAAGCTGCCAAATCCCACATTCCCTGACAACCATACAGTGAGATGTGACTGTGATACTACTGCAGAGTAGCAGTGGTGTTCAAGGCCTGTTACTCTCCAAAATGGAGGGTTGTTTTGGTTTGTTTTTTTTCAAACTAACTGCATTTCTTTCAGCACAGACACAGAAAATTCATTTTACTTCTGTTTACACTTCCTGTCAACATAAGGCCAGTCCTTTGGGATTTCGGTTTTCACACAGTCCAGGGAAATGCCTGCATGTTTTGTTTATTTTTAAATGAGAAGATTCTCCCCACCCCCATCAGGCTTAGTATTTTTTATTGCTTATTTATACGAGATGTTAACAATGGGTGAAATTTAAGCTGACAATGTCTTCTTAAGTTAAGACTAGTTAATTCTACAGTCTAATAAACTTCAACATTCCTATAAATACGTGAACTTCATGCCAGGACTAGCTTGACTTTGGCAGTCTTTGAGAGAAGGTCATCAGGTCCCTTTACAAAGCTGATACAGGAATGGAGAGCCATCCAAAGGCTGGACCACACTTTGAAGGGGCTTTCACTAATATGATGAAAAGGAACTGCTTTCCAGCTAGCATCAGTAGGATTGTCTCCTCCTCTCTTGCCAGTTCAATGGCAGTAATACTAGTAATATCATTCTCTAAATGGAGATAGTTCAGCAGGTCAACAGGGAAACAATACTTTAAAAAAAAAAAAGTGGCCTAAGAGCTAGCATGAATATGATTGATTAGGCAGTCTGAGTTACTAAGATACATTATATTTATATTTAAATATGCCTGAAGAGAAACTTCTGGGGAGTACCTTTATGCTGCTTTATTGTTAACAGACTTTTAGTTTACTGCCATGATCACTAGCAATGGCATTATTGCATTCATCCTTCATCCACGGATCTTTCACAGAGGAAGAAACTGAGACAGACGGTTCACGCAAGGTCAGCATCAGCAATGTAAACGACCTAAACACCTTGTGTCCTCACTGTTCTCCATCTGCCTGGTACACTTCATGTCTCAGGTAAGAGCTAAGAGGGGCCTGAATTGGTTACAGGGTACAATGTCTTTCCTTGCATCCAGTCACACAGAGCAGAAAGACCATCATTGCCTGTTACTTCTTGCCAGGTAAATATTGAGATGCTATCCTTGATTATTTGTTTATAAACTGTTCAGGTAATGGTGCCCTTTGGCTGAGTCCTAATGGGTTTGCATTCAAACCTGTCATTCCAGTCTAAATCTTATGTGCAGCTGCCTACTTCAGAATGAGTGGTCTATTTTAACTTTCCAAAAATAAGTATTCACATCCTTTAAAAACATCCAAGCTATTTGCACTGCCAAGGTCTTTCCCTGTCCCCTTGACATCTCTTCCTGCATTGGGATGTAGGATGAAATCCTCTGCTCCTTAGAAAGGACTGGAAAGAGATAAAATGCAAGGAGAGGAAGGGGAGTTGCTCCTTGCTGCTTTAAAGGAGTGTTCCCCAAGTGTCTGTAATTTGTCCTTAGATCTGTCCTTGCTCTTTGCTTCCAGTCCCCTCTGGCTTTAGCAGAGCTCTGCTGGAGAGCTTCCAATCATTTACAGGAATGAAAAGTTTAAAAATAAAACAGGAGCTTTGATCAAGAAAGAAGTTCAGCTAGGAAGGAAAAAGGGAAACACAAGCACTGACAACTCAAGCGGAAAGCCAGGCAAAAGCAGGTTCATTATGACCTGACAGACATTTCTATGCCTGCTTGGAAAGCCAAAACCCTCCCTGCTGCTCATTCTTCTTCAAAATGCTCTGCATTAACAACGAAAAATATGTTTTGCTTTCACCTCTGGCTTTCTTCCATGTGCCAGCATTCTTTGCTTTTTCAATTGCAAAATGTTATTTTGCAGGAGCTTTCAACTGTACTAAACTCTGCCTGTATGTATAGACATACATGTGCATGCACACACAGTCATACATGCATCATTTCTTCAATTTGTGTTTATTCAGACCCAATTCTCCCTCCCTCTACTCCATGTATTTATGTCTTAGTTTGCAATAGCTATGCCAGCTTGCTGCTAATGGAGAGACCGCTTCGCTATTTTTCTATTACAAAGGAATCAACAAAGCCAGCATGAAAAGTTAGACTACCAGCCTCCTCCCAAATTTTTTGTGGTACACACAACCTAGCACACGTTGGATGATATATACTTGCAAAATCCTCCCTCAAATTCCAAACATCCAAAGCAACCTCCACGCAAGCACCTTGTTTGTATTTGTGAAAAAGACTGAAGAAGCCTACTCTATACATGCAGTCTGCGTCATTCAGGACCTCCAAAACTACCAGTGCATAGGGCACATGTTAAAATGCAGACAGGGTGAAGAACAGAGCAGCTCTGGAGAGTGCACTTCCAGTAGTCATGGTATTTGTACTGCATTCACTATGGGGGGGACAGGTCAACTGGCTGTTGGCAAGAGAGTGGTGAAAGTCTGGAGAATAGGTCTGACAGATAAACCACAGGTCAAAGCACGTGGATAAGCCACAGGTAAAAGCATGCCTAAATCAGTTTACATTAACAACAAAAATAGAACCAAGGTTATTGTCACTCTAAACTTCATATTTTCTTAGCTTAAGCCAAAAATTTGCGAATGAACTCTGACCAACTCATCTTGAGCCCTTAAATTAAAAAAAAAAAAAAAGACAACAATAAAATGACTGCCACATCAATTAAAAGCACAAGTGAATCAGAGGAAGATTTTCCTCAAAGTCATAAAACTACAGGGCTCATGTGGCTAATTCTGTTTGTTACGCTTTCAGATCCTGTTTTGGTATTGAAGGGAAAAAAGCACACATAATCCAAAATTAACACACTGCCCTTCAGAGTCTCAGTCTTGAGACACTGGAAGGGTCCTTGGAAGGATGCCCTTTCTTCAAATTCAAATACAAGATTTGACCTATGATTTTTTTTTTTTTGCTTGGTTTTGGTTTTTTACATTATCATGAGAAACCTAAGCTACAAGAAAGCAAAATTACTGCAAAAATATCGATGAATGCAACTACAGATGCTGGAAACACAGGTGGTTTTGAGCAATACTGTGCTTCCATTTTGACAATTCCTTTATACCCAAAAGCGAATACTTTTTATTCCATAGGTAAATTAAATCAATAAAAATTGCATGTGTTGGCTCTGTACTATGCATTTTGGAAAAGTGTTAATTATTGTGGAAGTATAATCTACTCACATGGTTCAGTATTTACTATTTTAACATTACTGCATGCATACATATGGATGAAGGGACCTGTTATGTGCATAGAGCTCTGTGTTTTAAAACCAGAAATTACTACTAGACCATTTACTTCAATCTGCTATACAGCAAAAGCCTGTCAAGCCTGCTTCAACCCAACAACTTATATTTTGCTATGGTACATCTTGCAGCAAGGTATCGCATTCTTTCTTGAAAACTTCAAGAGCCTTTCAGTTTATCCCAGTAGTTAATCACTCTCCCTGTTAAAAACACATGCACTGTTTCTCAAACTCAGCTGTTCCTCTCAGAGTTTGTCTAGTCCTGACTTCCAGTCTTCGCTTCTTGTTATGCTTCTCTCTGCAAGATTAAAGGGCCTTTTAAGAAACCAGCATTTTCTTTTTATAAAAGTACTTGTGAAATTCACTCATCTAGTCACCGCTCTGTTCAATAAAGCTAAACAAATGGATTTCTGAAAGTCCTTCACTGGAAGATGTATATTACAGTTTTCCAGTCATGTTTTTCAACCCTTTCTCCACTTTTTCAATGTCATTCTTGAAGTGTACACAGGAGAACCAAGCATGCCATCACAATCATCTGAGTACGAAACCATTACAATCTTCCATATGTCAATAAACTCCCAGCTGTTTAAAAAGTGACAAAAATGAGGCACTGAACAGGACTGGCCCAACTCTTCAAAGAGCAAGTGTTAGAATCAGGATATAAATACAAGAATAATCTGCTCACAGACCTAATTCTCATGCCTTATATATACCTAAAACTCTTGCCTCTACTACAGCAGCTACCAGGTAATCTGGTACAATGATTCCTTCCAGCATTTGATGGGTCTGTATTATGGACATTAGCAAAGAAATCACGGAACTAGAAAGTGCATGACTTTCCCTCCTCCTTGCTAAACTGCCCAACAGAAAAGTGCCTACTATTAGTGACAGACCTTAGGCTGGAGTTCAGGAGCAGTTAAGACAGGTGGTTAAAGACAAGAACAGCTCATTCCAACACCTCCAGCAGGTACCAAGTCCCCAGCCTTCCCCCTCTTGTGCACTGTGGTTCCCATCTCCTCAGCATCTCCACCTTCCTGCCCTACAAAGCAGCACCAGACACGCCACTCTGTTACATTCGTCTAGAGCCCACCAGTTTCAGTCATCTACATCTAATCAAGAGGTAACCTCAAAATACAATGAGAGCACACCATTTTCAAGCAGATTTTAAATGGTAATCACTCAAATCTCACCCTTATCTGGATTTACACACAGTACAGATGAAGTTTTCTAATAAAAATAACCAACTAAATGACTTAAAATTCAAATATTAGAAAAATAGCAAGTATGAGGGAGGAAATTGTGAATGGGAAAACTCCAGCCTAACTAATTATCCTTTATAAATAAAAGTGAGATAGTCACAAAACACCCCACTGACTGCCATCAGACACAACTTGAGATGAAGGTAACAAAGAAATTGTACATGTATACAGATGGTTGTATGCAATCCTGTTTACTGCCTCTATGTGACCATCCAAGGCCTGGATGCATTCACGCACTGTTTCTGTTCGGATCGTGTGGCTTCCATAGGAGACTGGAGAGCTGCTAGAGGAAGCTCTCACAGCTGAGGGACACAACCCAGTTCCTGCACAGAATTACAGAGGGTCACAAGCGTGGCACTTCAGATTCCTCAGGCAATCAGTCTTGATTTTTCATGTCCCCCCTTTAGCAGAAAATGATACTGCAAGGTAACAGTGCCCTGGTGCAGGAATAGCAGTGCATCTACCCACACACTGTTGCTCTCCAATTATCCAACAGAAATGCTCGCACTGAACAGAAATTAATTGGCAGCTAAGTATGTGTGTGCCACTTATAATGTATTAATTCTTCAAGCTGAGCAACTCTAATGCCAGGGGGTTTGTGTGGTGTTTGGGGTTTTTTTGTTTGTTTTTTTGGTTTTTTTTTAAATAAATTTAAAAAAAACCACAAAAAACTTGTCCAAGTTCTCATTCCATCACCAGCAAAACAAGAATGTACATAATATTCTCACTACCTTTTTGCTACAGGCACTCACAGCTTGCATTGGTATTTGTGGCTGTAGTCCAGAAACTGCTCCTACTGCTTAACAACCATCCAACTCCACAGAGAGCTGATATGCAATTTTCTTTCAGCCCACCCTGTTGGATTCTTTACTGATAGCTATGGTAATTGCTGTGCAAAATCTAGAATGGGTCATTGCTTCCCTAGACATCTACTCTACTCCACTCTCCCCCATCCCTCTGGCACACAGAGAACATGGTTGAATCCTGCAATTTAGAAAAGGTTATGAAATGGTTTGTAGGGGTTTCTTTGTGGAAGTGCATCTAAGTGGTGGAGAGAAAGGCATTTAGAAAATCATTAGCTTTCTCTTCCTTTTAGAAGTCACAGGGTGATAGCAAAGAATCTTGGGAGTTCACTACTTGCAACCCCTAGATGGGACCAGCACTCCAGGACACAGGTACAAGTCTTTGTAAGGCAGGCCAAGCCATAGGAATTCAACCTTCTGCCAAACGATACATGAGAAGAAAATAAAGTACAGAGAAGAAAATAAAGTACAGAGAAGAATGTGTCACTGCAACATGCTATTCAGCCTCTGAGAAGCAAAAGACAACCAGTTAAAGAGATAATGGCATGACAATAATGACAGGCTAGAGTGCCTCACTGTCAGTTGAAAGGTCCCTATTAAGACCTCACCCTGGATATTCTGGCCTCATTTGTACTTGTTTACAGGATTCAGTAGTCATAATGCGTGATGGAAGAAAACAGACTAGGGAGGAAGCCAAGTAGTCTTACCCAGTGTACACTACAGACTTGTATAAAGGCCTCTGCACAGCTTGTGGCGCATATGCGAATGACGGCTTGTGTCTCCCTCCCCAACGGTGTCTCACTGAGTTTCCCACTCAGACAAGTGAGATGTTGCCTAAAGGCTCTCCAGGCATACTGGGAACAGAAATGAGACTCAAAACTAATAACTTTTGCTATATTATTTTCAGAACAAACAGGTCAAGCCTACAGACCTGCATACGCGGCAAGTCTGTGTGTAAGCACTGCTTCAGCCACCACACTACACCTTGCCAGAAAGTGAAGCTACTGTTATGATACAGTGTTCAAAAATATGCTGGCTACCAGAATTCCTAAACTTAGAGCCAAAGTTTAGAGATAGATCCTCTACAGGCACCCCACATGAGAGAGAAACCCTGATCTGTTACCACAGTTATGCTAGGTCAAGTGATAGAAGCCTAGTACGGCTATGTAGAAAACATGGTATGTTCTCCTAAAACTAAAGGCTGTGACCACGCAAGTTAATCCATGTTTGAATAAGGATTACACAAGTAACCTGCTCTCTTGCATACACAGTGTTCAACTACACCATTTCAATGTTCTTTGAAAAGTTACCGCTGCTGTTCCAAGGGCATAGATAATCACCTCAGAGCCAACTGTCCGTGCTTTACCTGTGGGTCAGGATTAAATTCTATTTCCATTTAGGCCAGGTGGTGGCATGTGGATGTAATATATTTTCTCTGTCTCAAAACTAGCTCATCATTGCACTTTCTAGTAATTAGCAGACTGAGCAGAAGAGACCAGACCTATACAGACCATGGAGATTAAACTAATTACTGCTCCTAAGAAAATTCCTTAAACTTCTCCCTCCCAAAAGGCATGCACGCACATTTATGTATGACAGTCACTTTGTCTAGTTAATCTTCCACAGCCCTATCAAGAGGACATCTCTTACCAGCATTACATCCGTACTGTTAAATAAAAAGGGATGGATGGTAGCGTGTAACAGAATTATCATTACTGCAAGAACAGTATTATCTTCTGATTTTTATACCGTTTCGCACACAGAGCTGCACAGTAGCTGGCAGCCAGATTACTCCAGGAGTATTATTCTGTGTCTTGCAGTTAAATAAAGAGGTCCCCAAGAGTTCTGGAGGTCTCCCCAAGCAGCTTCAGAGAAGTTCTGATGAGATCTGATCAGACAGAACCAAAAAAGAGAAGCCATAAGAGGATACAACAGTCAGAAAAAAAACATCATCTACTGAAGATATATGCCAGTGTTGCAGGTTCACCTTACCTGTAAAATCACTACAGACAGCTTTTTAAAAAATTAAGTTTGGCCCACATAAAAGCCTGACCCATGTCAGGCTTTGTTTTTTCCATAAGATCAACAAAAGACAGGTCACAGCATTGCAAATATATTCATCTTGCTCTCCAGAAAGTTAGATGCAATAAAAAAAAAAAGAAACTGTAGATTATAAAGAAAATTTCTAAGAACTTTTCTAAGAACTGCCACAATCTAGCTTATTTCTATGGTCCCTAACCATAAGTTAGGCTATCTGCCATCCCACCAGTGACCTTTATTCAGCCTGAAATACTCCAAAGCCTCCAGGAATGTATGGTGGTTGGTTTGTATTCAGTTTTTAATCTATCATTTAATCTGCAAGATGGCTGTGAAAACAGAGAAGTTACATTTCTACTTACAGGTACAAATTGCTTAAAGATGTGGCAACACTTCCAGTACATTCCTAACTACTCTCAGGTAGACATGATTTAGAAGTTACATGAAGTCCATTCTCTCACTTCCCTTCAAATAAAAGTAAGTATGTGAGAAAAATTAGCGTACCTCAATGGATGATTGGCGAGTGGTTTGCTAAGGGTTGTTGCAGTTGCAAAAGCTCAGACTTAACTCAAATTTACACACAATAATTGAGAAAGTAAACAATATTGATTTTAGCTCAGTATCTTCTTTCCATTGAGGACAGAGAGAAGTGAGACTTGAAACGTTCTGACCAAATCAATTTAATGTAATTAGCCTTGAAACATCTCTTTGCCATCCTGATTGTATCACGATAGTGGAAAATAAGACTGCAAACCCAAAGCATATTCTAGAAAAGGACAGGTATTTCCATCACAACTAGATGCAGCACTCGTGCACACACTTTTTAACAGCCACATAGTTGATCTCATCAACCCGTCAGCCCTCTCCAGAAAAGTGTCACAAATACCTTTAGAAATAGTACAAAAATATCTCCAGAGAGTATTTCTGAAAATTAATGCCTCACCTGTCAAATTTGCCAAGTCTCAGAAATAAATACTTTTGCATGCCTCTTTAAATATATATAAGACAATAATCTATGTCCCTCATTCTGACCTTGGGAGGAAGCTAGTACTGTCACAGAGCATTATTTTTATGGCAATTAAGCCTTGCATAAATGTGTGTAAGCAATTTTCTTGTTGAGCAAGTTTTTTCTTTTTTTGAAAGGAGAAAAACAGAACAGTTAAGTTGAACTTCTCAGGGACAGTCGAAACAAAATCTTCCCTGATCATGCCAAAGTTTTTGTCTAAATAAAATACTTCCTTAATCCAAATAAATATTAAGAAATTAATAAACAGCTTCTGAGTTATCCACCATGTAACAAAATATATGAGTGATATTTCTGAAGGTGACATCAAGAAGAATTTAGTTGGAGTTTCTGAAAGCTTTTGATAATGATCCTCACAGAAGCTTTATTTGGAAAAGTCAGTCAGTCAAGCCTCCTCTCATTAGCTCACAGTACGGGACAAAAGCAGGAGAGTAACAGAAACCAAACAGATAAAGAGCCAACTTGAACTTGAGCAAAGTAAACAACAAGGCACGCCAGGATGATTAGAGACAAGAGGCAGTTCATACACTTATTAGTCAATCACAAAGAACATAAAATTCAGGTTTTGGATTACATCAATGTTTTCTAGTTGTTAAACACTGCAAGAAGTTTTGGAAAAAAACACATTGTATTAAAGAACTGAGCAGCAAAGTTGCAGAAAATTTGCTTTTTTATATATTGATAGTAATTAGAGCACTAGCAAAGAACAAGCACTCTACTCACACATGTTAATGCACTTGGAATTTTCTGACTATCTTCAAGACACTATTGTGATAGCAGTCGCAGAGCGATAAGAGCATTTTGGTAAGAACTGTGGACAACTTTGCAGCAGATGATGAACACAATTTTAGCCTGAAAGCAACTGGGATACTTAAGTTGGGTAAGTGCAGAATCAACACAGTATCAGAAACAGTGAGATGAGCAATGAAAGGGATGTCACAAAACATGTTCATAGGGTTTGTAATAGTGAGCTAACCCTCAGAAGAAGAATGAGATAAAACATATGAGTAAATAGCGAAGGTGAACAAGTACCATTTTTACACTTCTAGACTTACTGGATTAGAACATGTTTGTACCTAGTTGGTACACGCAGTAGAGGGGCAATGAACAAACAAATAAAGGAAAGAAGTCTGAGGAAGTCTGTCAGCAGAAAAAGAAACCTCTGACTGAGCACAGTACAGGTCTGAACTGCAGGAATGATGCTTGTGTTAGGAGCTGCTGGCATTTTGTTCAACAGGAAATAAGAATGTCTGTGTTGTGAGAAACACGTTAGGGGTCTACAAACATACAAAACAAGAGAGACAAACAAGAGAAAAGCAAGTCAGTGTCATTTGGAGTCCCATGAGCTGCCATCAAGTCAGGTAAGTAATACTGAGCACAACTTGCAGAGGAAACAGCAGTTATAAAAACAAGCCAGACAACTAGAGTTCCCTGTAAAATTGCCGTCAAAAAGGGACCTGTCTGGAGAATCAGATGACAACCCAAGATGAAAGATAAAGGGCCCTAAGACTCAAAAAGGTCACAAAGAAGCAACAGCCAGATCTTGTGTACTTGCAGACAAAGAGAAGCATTGTTGCCATTGCAGGAAAGCCTAACTGATCTGTGGAAAAGCATATGAGCCATATACAGATTGAAATACGCTGATTAATTCAAGGACTCCTCATTATAATTCCTGTATTTTATTAATTGGAATGTTGCTTGTAAATTCTTATTACTATCAGTTTTCCCAGTAAAGGAAGACACACAGAACCATGCTTATAGATGCTCTTTGTAGTCAACTGGAAGCAGCCATTACGTTATGCATATTCCCCCTTGATATTGATCAAACATGAAGGCAAAGGTAGATTGCATGGCATATTTACAAAGGTACAGAGAGGAAGCTCATCACCTAACACAGGTGCCTAAATTATCCAGATCCCTTTAGTCACTGTTACAAATGTACAGGGTGTTTACGAAGTGTTCTACCAAAAGCAGAGGGAGTTTTTGATAGCAACAGGGATACAAGTCAGGATACTTCTACACTTGTGGAAAAATTACAACCAATACTCATTCCTTTTCCCACTCACACCTACACTCCTTTTCATTGGTGGGTCATTAAACACTCTAAAGCAAGGCAAGTATCGTTATTCCCATTTTGCAGATGGAAAAAACCTCCAAACCCTGCACGTGAAATCATTTCACCAGTGTCACCTAGCAAGGAAATAGTAGAAATGGGAATTAAATTCAGGTTGGAGGAATCTTAGTGAACCAACATAGTGGACACAAAGATGTATGCATCGCTGCCAACTTCAAGTGCTTTAAAACATCATTAGTTAATGTAGAATGGTTTTCCATTCCTTACCACACAAAGCTGGATTCAGTCTACAATTTCCAGTACCTAGGTTCCCTAAGTCACTTTCAAGCGTACTTTCGAACCTTATTTTTTTTGTTTTCAGCTGCTGCTGTTTTAAAAAAACAGAACAAAACCAGCCAAAAAACCCACCACTGCTGGGATATAACAATCACAAGAATGGGTAACAATGCCTGCCTTAGGAACAGAAGAAATGCAATTGCTTGGGCTGGATCTTTCCTTATTGACTATTTTTTTTTAAATCTTGGATCTGTTACATTCTACTTTCATGACTATCTCTATTTCTGTCAACTCTATTACAGAGATTTTGTACATACCAGATTTTTTTTTATTATAAGGTCACAAACTCAATCTGCTTCTGTGACCTCAAAGGGCAGTTTCACAAACCCTCAAAGGCCTCACCCATCCCAAACTACTGTTGCCTTTGAAAAGGAGTATCAGATGTCATCTCACGGCATTCCTCGAGGCATCCAAATCTTCCTCTTGTGCAGAAGTGGAAGAATGAGGCACTGATTACTCTCTGTTGCGGATGCAATCCTGTAGGCAAGGACTAACCAAAACTCAAACCTCCTCTCCTTCTCCCTCTCCCATCAACACCTCATATATTCTGAGTCACAGGATACAGTTGTTGTGACATGGATCT
This sequence comes from Butorides virescens, assembly GCA_017310255.1. Taxonomy (NCBI): domain Eukaryota; kingdom Metazoa; phylum Chordata; class Aves; order Pelecaniformes; family Ardeidae; genus Butorides; species Butorides virescens. The sequence goes on from JADKXX010002837.1 coordinate 48,951, forward strand.
ACAGCACCTTCCCTCCCCTCCTATTCCCAGCAGCAACATAGCTGCATCCAGCCTTCTATACTTACTAAAATGCACTTAAATATTGTATTTGGTACTACAACACAAAGAGATATCACATTTTCCGACAATTTTTGCTTGGGGCTCAGTATCGGTGCCAGAAAACTCAACATATCCAAGCATTCCTGATGGTCCTAACTCCTCTAGCATGTAACAGAGAGAAATTTTTCCCCTACCACGTAAAACAGAGAATTGCAAAAAGGCAAGTTCTTCTTAGCAAGGTCCTTTCTAGGTAATGGTCAGTTTATGTTGTTGCCAGAGGTATGAGGCAGCTGCTCCCCTAGTAAGATGGGCATATACGACTACCCTAGATGCATACTGTAAACTATTCATAAAGTTTGTTGACATTTCTTCTTTCTCTCCCTCTTTAAAACATGTCAAAGTTTAGAGATCCACCACACTAAAACTTGCTGTATACAAAACCTGGATTTCACTTTACTCAAAAAGCATCTACATGCCACAAATATCTTAAAAAAAATAGACATTTTATTCTGAAGGATATAAAATATCCCACAAACTTTGCTTCTGATCTTCAATTCTATGGACAACACAAAAATGGTCTGGTATTATAAAATCCACCCCTTTTCCATTTTTCCACCTCTAAATCCTTTATTTATCTCTTGCTCTGCATCTGCCTCCCCCTTTCTGATCGTCACACCTCTCATCTGGCTGACATGCTGAAAATAATCATGTGCTGTCCCCTGCCACTGCTGCCACATCACTTCATCCCTTGGACTCCCTTATCAAAGTGCTTCTGCAACAAGCCCAGCCTTTACTCAGTCAAAGCTCTCCAGTTACACCAGAAGTGTACCAAAACTCATCTTCCAGACACCTTCTTAACACTCCACTGCATTCACATTTTACTCACCCCTTTCAGTCACAACTCCATGAGGTCTCCCCTGCTGCGCCCTGGGGTGGTGCCCCCACCAAGCTCCAGTTCACCTTCCCTCAGATGCCACATACTTGATTCTTTTAAGCCATCTTGATCTGAATAGGGGCCATCACTATATCTGGGGGATCAATAGGTTTGGAATGCTAAGCAACGGGGGGAATCAAACAAAAAAAGCCCATGTTCAGGCCACTGAGTAACAGCCAATGAACAACACTGAAAGGAGGTGAACTAAAGAAATGTTTCCTCCTGAGTTTACCTCTATCTCTGCTTTCAGTGACACCACCTTCACCCTCCGCAACCACATCGCTGCCTTCTTCCAACTGCACAAAACAGACTGAAGAGGCCTCAGGGGCAGTGCTCATCTTGCATCTGAAGAATGTCAAGCAGATCTAGACTGCAATAGAAGGTGAGACATGACAGAAAAGGATGTATTCTTATTTAGCTCTAATTTAAGTATCTTAAAACCAAATTAACACACAATTCCAAATACACATGCACAAACCCCACAACTAATAAAAGTCACTCTTCTTCATTAGAAAACCTGTCACTGAACACTTGTCTTCCCCTCCACTTGCTAATATCTCCTCAGCATGCATTTCAAACACACTTGTCATCCCAGTATCCCAGCATAAATGCAGCATGCAAAGAACCTAACCGCAGTGGTTGACATGGCAGAAGCTAAGGTGCTGAAAAGGCAGCCTAAACTTGAGGCAAGGTTTGCCCACAATGATTCCTACTTTTTTGCCACACATTTTCAGAGCAGTGGCAGACTGGGTCTTTAGACTTGAAGGTCTAGGGGTGCTGGAAGAACATGGCACACAGCACCTGCCTCTGGGCATGTTACTCTTGCAGAACCGAACTCCAATACAGTGCCCTCACAGTCTCTGCTCAGAGAGGCAGAGCTTTTCAAAAAAACAGACTTTACAGCCTTGTGTTTATACACGGGCTAACATGCCCTGCCCATTTCTCCCTGCTGAGCTCATGAAGCTGAATTTGCAATCACACATGAAAAGCAGCAGCCTTTCTCCTGCCAAGGGCAGAATCACCCTGACGACAGCAGTGCTCGCAGACTCCAGGGGAGGCACTCAAACACTTCAGATGCTGCAGCATAAAAACCTAGAAATTAGAAAAAAAAAATTAGAAAAATTAGATCAGAGATTGATATTTGATTAAATAATCTCTTTCTTCACATTCATTGCAGTGCAAAATCACTTACCCTTGCCTTAAGCTCTTTTATCAAGCGTTTCCCTAAGGAAATATTTCTTATTACCCAAATCAATATCCACTAAAGTGGATTTAAGAACTTTAAAGGCCTTGATGTTTGCTGTTAACATCAACTGGGATAGCTACTCTGTTAAACATACATGATTTCAGTGGTGATTCATTTGCAAGAGTTTGTGTGCCCTGGCTAGTGAATTTATTTTCCATCAGAATGTTCTGTACCAGCTTCTAGAAGGTGTCACTGGATTGTCACTGGATGTGGCAGAGAATTGTTTTATTAGTAACTAGAGTGTTTGCCTGAAAGCATTAGGCTTCTTCCATCTATCCTATACCATCACCCTGAGACTCCTATCTACTTTTGAGATGTTGGCACGAGCAAGTCCTCCACACTGCCTTCATGTAAATCATCTACACATCACCTCGAATACTGTGTTCAGTTTTGGGCCCCTCACTACAAGAAAGACATTGCGTTGCTGGAACATGTCCAGAGGAGAGCCACAAAGCTGGTGAGGGGTCTGGAGCACAAGTCTGATGAGGAGCGGCTGCAGGAACTGGGGTTGTTTAGTCTGGAGAAGAGGAGGCTGAGGGGAGACCTTATTGCCCTCTGCAACTGCCTCAAAGGAGGTGGTAGTGAGGTGGGGGTTGGCTTCTTCTCCCTGTTAATTGGTGATAGGACGAGGCAAAATGGCCTCAAGTTCTGCCAGGGCAGATTTAGGTTAGACATTAGGAAAAATTTTTTCAATGAAAGGGTTGTCAAGCACTGGAATGGGCTCCCCAGGGAAGTGGTGGAGTCCCCCCATCTCTGGAGGTATTTAAAAGATGGGTAGATGAGGTGCTTAGGGACATGGTTTAGTGGTGGGATGGCAGTGTTAGGTTAACAGTTGGACTTGATGATCTCAAAGGTCTTTTCCAACCTAAATGATTCTATGATTCGTGATCATCATGAAGCATTCAGAATAGACAAGAAAGTCACAAACACTTTACATAAGGTAAACATCACATTTTTCCACATTTCAAATGAAGAAATACCTCAGAGATTTATAAAAAATGTACACTTATTTTCTTTGTAGGCTTCTGTTTACTCAACAAACTGGATTTGCCTACATTTTCTCAAAAACTAGTTTTATAAGAAGTTACAGCACCTCTGCTCCCTGAATTAGTATGTTAGCTATGTATACTTATAATAATAATACACAATATGACTAATACCTAACTCTTTAAATAGTTTCCCATTATGTGCATGCTGTGTTCACACATTTGTGCATCTTTCTTCATCAGTGAGAAGACCCAGCCACAGAGGGCTTGACTTCCCTGACTGCTAAACAGTCCTGGCTGCTACTGAACTCCCTACAGATCATTTCACAGAACTGATATCTACAGCTGTATAAAGGGCTTTAACAAACAAATGCATGTGCAACAAGGCATCAAAGACTAGCTATATACAGGCAAGCACACACTGAGGCCACTCTACAGCTAGGAAAACTGTATTAAACTATACATATGAATACCCACTACTAAAAGTAGAAGTATACATTAAGTGTTTTTCCATTTCTTGTCACTCTATTGCACCCTTTCTCCTACAGTCAAAGGCCAAAAAGCAGGCTGGATGACAGGGCAGCCTGTTGGTTACAACAGAGCCACCACGCTGCATTTAGCTTACAGCCTTCTGTATCACATATCCCAGGCGAAGATGTTTCTGAAGAAAGCAGCTCATGACTGAACCAAGGCATAACCCAGCCCAATTCAAAAATGTACAAACAGATGGTCACTGGAGTTAGGTTCTTCTGAGGACTTTTTAAATTGGTTCTTTAAAATTTTGGTTCTTAAGGCTCACTTGACCCCATCTCAGCTGTTACACACCTAAGTATGAGGAAAAAAAAGTGGCTAACTATGCAAAAAATGCAAAGCTGGTTCTTCGTGACAATCAGTTAGGCTCAGAGTGTCAAAATACCATGAAGGACTTAACTTACATCTATGGACTGTCAGAAGCGTAGAGAGGCTTGGGGTGTTTCTTTCTATATATTCTTAAATCTATCAGCTTTCTTTAACTGATTCCAAAAAAAATCTTGTCAAAATCAAATCTTATTTCCACCCTCATATATACCTCCTCCTTCACAATGTATAGAAAAAACAAGGCTTAAAGATAGTATAAACGCAATTAACCTCACTTCATCTATCTATTCAGGGAAACTGAAGTTGTCTACTGAGCTGACCATATTTAAACTGATGTACTCCTACCTGGTTTTAATCTTTTAAAACTCACTAAGTTTTTCTTAAATAATAGACAAATTATTTACTTCAATCTTTATACAAATTCCTGTGTGACAAGTACTCATGTAGAAGAAAATTAAATTTTAAAATTGAGGAATCTAATAAACTATTCCATATGAAACATTCCAGCTATGTATCATGGATGCTGCCACAACAGAATTTCACATACTTATGTTTTATGGTGGGGTTATTGGTGGCTTTTGGTTTGTTTGGGTTTTTTGGGTTTTTTTACATTATCGCTTCCGTTATTTAAATCTCTCAAATTAGTCTAGCATATTTCCTTATTTAAATTTTACTGAAAGTTTTAAAATCAAATATGAAATAGAAATTGCATTGTATCTTATTAGGAAAAATGGAGTGAGATCCTTTATACTAAGAGAAAAAAATTCTTTAAATAAGAAAATAGATCTAGTGTATTTACACAGCCTTAACTATACTTTGCACTTGTATAAAAAACAGTCTCTAAAGGTAACTCTTCATGAAAGACACACTGAACAGTGATTTGATTTTCTTCCACAGCACCTCGTAAAAAATCTATTCAATCCATTCACAAAAGTGTAGCATGAAATGTTTTGGGATACTTTTTTTTCTTTGCTGCAGTACTGCTTTTGCACAATTTTTCAGATAGAGCAAGAGGGAAGTCAAGAGAAGTCCATTTGTGTGCCTGATGATTTACTGCGCTTCATGGACTCAGAAGCACAGTTTGCTAATTTTATTTCCTTTGTGAGCAAGGTTCATCTTAAGAAATGCATACCAGCTTCACCTCCTATGCTCCACAAGCCTTTGACTGGAGCATACTGCAGGCAGTGTTTACTCAGCAGCTAACCAGGACTGAATCTCTTTGCATTATGCAGGGATTACTATTTTCATCACTAACCAAAAATTCCCTTAATTCATTGATTGCACCTTGGATTCCTCCCTCTCCTTAAAACTGGAAGCTGATGACCATCATTTTAGAAGGAAAGGAATTTGTAATTTCTGTTCTGACACAGTGCTGGTAAATTACTGGGAAAGGATCACTTCGATCACAGCTAGATGATAAGCAGCTTTGGACTCAACAGCTCATATTAATGGAAATCAAATCAGCTGAGGGAAGAGAGAAGACATTTGAGAGTTATACATGTAATAAAAGTTTTTAAATCCTACAGCAGAGTGGCGGGAAAAAACCACACAAAAAAGTATAAATTAGGGGACTGTCTACCATTTTTCCTTTTTTATTGGTTCCATTATATAATTTGTAGTGAAGGGATATTTGTAACCTACCCATAAAAATTCCTCAAAGCTAAACTCAAATTTCGTTATCTAGATGCAACATCAGTAACTTAAAATCAGGAACAAATCATTCTTCTTCAAATGCATTGATCTACTTAATTTCAAATCCTGTTCTGAATGAAGAGTCAGGCTATCCAGTAAATAGGTTAAGACAAAATAACAAAGACCCTGATTGCAAAACCACGATTTCTTATACCAAAAGTGAAGCTCCCAAGTAAGGAGAAAAAATTCTGGAGTGATTGTGGGATGATTCCCCCCCAAACAGAGAAACAGCAGGACTAAAGTACCTTTTGGTTGGCATTTCGTCAGGCAGCACGTAATCAGTTAGTTCCACAACAGCAAACTGCATTCTTATACTCTGAAAATCTAAGCTCTTCATGACACTGACTCAGAGGGATGATTACAAATAACAAATTGCGTGCAATAGTTGCATTCACAGAAATGGAAAAATTTGCAGATGTTTGGTGAACACACAGATGTAATTATCACTTCAGATCTTTCAGCTAAAGCTGAAGAAATTCTTTACTTCAATGCAAGCACAAATACACATTAACTATGATATTCTTTGGACACTGCCCTCAAGTTGTTTGCTCATCCAGTACAAAAAATTTCTTTAATTATTATTTGGATAAACATATTTGATATTTAAAAAAACTGTTTTATTATTAATTTCACTACAAAGAATGCAAAAATATCATCTGACCCTGTTGTCCTTAGATCTCTTGCCGTAGCATAACAAGGCAAGAGGAAACCAAGACAAATTAACATATAATTCAGTTGGGTTCCCTTCTCCTGCACCTCAGAACACCCCTTTGCTGAAGTATAGGCTGAATTCTACCTTTTCTGAAAGCATTACTGAAACCTCAAGATTATCATATGCAAAAGATATATGTTAGCAGTCAACTCTCACAGAGCATACCACACAGTTTCTAAATAACAGCATTTAGGCTTCATGGGGCACATTGCAAACAGTATTTAGAAAAGTCAGAATTTTTAAAGTTTTACACCTTTAAAATCTAACTATTACAAAGTAAATCCAGTGGTTTCTTAGCTTTTCCCCTTTATTTATAATGCAAAGTTACAGCATAAAACATTTTTATTTCTGTGCTTCACTACACATGCAAAATATATTTTTCTCCTATCTTTTCCAGAGGTGACATCTCAGGGCTCAGATATGCAACCACGTTACCATGGGTCCTGTGAGCACTAAAAATAGCTGATGGGCATGCTCTACTACCAGGGAAAATGCAAAGTAAGGCAACTCTGCTGAAACACCCTTTATTAAAGCAACTTCCCTTGCATTTGCCCTGGGCTAAGAGCACACCAGGAGACATGCAGAAATGTCCTCACTCAGTGCCATGCCTGAATGCTTGTCCTTGACTGTGACTATCAGACAGCTCCATGCTAAGTGGAGTCAGAGCCTGAGGAAAAAAGCAAGTATTGCTATCCCTGGCCTCCACCTAAAACCCAGTCATCAAACAGGTTGGGGTCTCTCTAGCTACAGCATTTCTCTACTGCTGAAATTAATTGTTAGAGACAAAAGCAGAAATCTGTAGCCTGTGTCTAAAGCAGAGAAGGACCATACTACCTACCTGCACAAGAGCCTCTCCCGTACTGCTAGGCTCAAGCATAGGCTAGGACTCTGCTTGGGGTTAGGAAAACTTTCAGTTGCAGAGCATTCTTCCTTGTCTCAAGTGGATTTTTCTTCAAGGGTACATATAAACACGCAGTCAATGTTGTCTTTTATATTTCCCTGTTATAAATCCAACTAAATCATATTTAGACATGTACAATCTTGCCCTGGCTTATTTTCCTCACAGGGCCATCTATAGCCTCTGGATTTCCTAACTTGCTTTCCTCAGGACACAGCTAAGCTCTCCAAAGGTAACCGGATAGTAGACTACTCAACATGAAACTTTCCTATACCATTTCAAAAACACCTACCAAGCGGTTCATGTCTTCTCTCCTTTATGTCTCTTCCTTTCTTTTGGCCGAAGACAAGACGGACGGTATAAAACAGAGCAGTAAGAAGCTACAGCAACACCTGAAAATCCAACAAAAACTTTAACACAGTTAAGTACCCTTTCTTTGACAGACTTAAGAATGAAACTGGCAGCAGTGTCACATTTTCTATGAAAAACGTACAACTTTGGGTAGAAATGTTCAGCTGCCACGGGAAAATATGGGTCTATATGAAAAGTTACATAAAAGCAGACTGAACAGCTGCCAGCTCCATTATGTACATGAAAGCTATAGTTTAGATTTTTAAAATACTTTTATTAAGACAAAAAATTAAAAATTACCAACTGCATGTCAGCATTATCAATTAAATGCTAAAGGTTTCAAGTGACCTTTACTTTCAGATGTTAATTATGCATCAGACAACAGTCTTCCGAGTTCCTGCTAAGACAAAGCAAATCAATACAGATACTTTCCCCAAGAAATAACAGCCTTACTTTATAACAGCGTAACTCTGTTGACAGCACTGCATACTAAATTCTGAAATAATCCACTGGAAGTAGCAGTTTCTCCAATACTGTTGGCTTAAGAGTTAGCCAGTAATTGCACCTGATGAGTAGAGGATACTCAGCTGTTCCCAGGATGAAACTATTTGCTGATGCTGAAGATCATGAGATTATTATTATTTATCAAGTGTCAATGAGATAAAATTGTAATATATGCAAATACAACACATCTCTCCCCAGGTATTTACAGTACACATTAGAAAGATAATACAGTTTATCACACCACAGTGAGTAATTAGATAAACTCACTTCAAATCAGGATCTTTTCCTTGGGAGTCACTGCTTGTTCCAACAACGTAGAGAGACTGGTTTTGCAAATCAAACTTCTCCTGAACGAAAGGAACTACCTTTATTTTCTAAGGTCACTGCCAAGTCCCTGCTTCAAAAAAAGGTTTTGGATTAAAGTAGTATATTAAATACACAGTAGACTTGGAAATTCCTAGCTTGGTAAACTAGTACAACAAACAGCATATTCACATCCTTTTTTTTTTTTTCAAATTATCTATTTGTAAGCTAAGGATAGGACTGGTAGACATGCCTTTACGCAAAAATACTTCTGTTTCTAAAGTTCAAAGCCTGTTTTTTGCTTTGCTGATCTAGCATCTTTTTGCTTCCAAGATGATGTTGTTTCCCCAGCAGCACTGTTCTTTTAAGGAGAAAAGCATACCACAACTGCAAACTAAGGTAGGCTTTGATTAACCTTATCAGAAAGTGGTAGTATTGACTGGCACTAAGGACTGTGCATGTTAAACACAAGCCTTAAGAGAACTCTTACAACATCACTTCTGTTTTTATTTACTGAAGTCTGTGCATATTTCTCAAATGCACATTTCTATAACCAATCATATTACACTATTTGATATCAACCATTGCACTACTCACATGCTGTGCCTACAACCTTTGCTTACAAGCAACTCCACATAACACACATAACTATTTGTATTTAATTTCTAATTTTTTTTTTTAACAGTTTGCCTAAATACTCATTTTAGCTACTGTTCCAGACTGGTGTGAAAAGGAAGGTAGTCTTGAATTAACTTGTTCATTCATAATAGCTACATATTCCTCCTTATTGCTCACCACATACCAGACTAGCATATTTTAACTCTTTCTTTACTTGACCACACAGTATTAGTCTAGGTCAAAATTATCAAGGTGGATTAAAGCAAGTGTAGAGTCTTGAAATTTCCTTCTTTCTTCAGAGTCTGCTTTCGACTGTCATTTAAGTATGAAGTCGTATGCAAAGCATCTCTCCCATGGTCAACAGCCACTATAGCAATACACGGTAGAACTGCCTGGGGCTGGCATTGCTACTGTTCCCTGGGCTTACAGGAACATTCCTGTAATGGAGCCATCAAAGACACACATTGTACGATGAAGACCAATGGACCCAGAATAATCCCTAGGATCCTCCTTATCAGAAAGGACTTTTCAGAGCAGAATCAATGAGAGCTTTGACTTTCTGCTTCATGAAACAAGAAGCCTACTATGAAACATTCTTCCACATCTTTTGTCTGTTGTTGAAGATAAGGCAAAATTTATATTTTAATCTGGTGTGCCCCACAACATACCAACAATACATTTTTCTCTGCTGGACTTCTTTGGTTATTCTCCCATATCCTCTGAACCAATTCTATCTTCCTAAAAGGGACAACCAAAAATTCTGCATAGGTAATTCTCCTCTCAGAAGCTTCTTAATTGAATTTTTCCCACAGGAACATGGCAATTCCCAGCAAACATTTCAGATAGCTGGTGAGGAATATTCAAGTGATAATTATGAGTTCAAGCATTGCTTCAATATTCAGCTTGGAAAAAACCATTCTGAAACTTGGTCAATGACAAATGAAAGCAACTCTAAATTTAGTTTTCAGAAAAAACACCTTTTTAGTATACCATTTCTGGTGGGAAATTTTTTAATGGGTTCGCTTCCTGTTTTAATTAAAACCTCATTTTGAAACATCAAAATTCTTTGCAAGATTGTTGTCTTTTCTAAAGAATTGCAGCTCCTAGAAAGAACACGTTGATCAGCACAGCTGCCAACAGCAATGTCAGATCCTGCTAAACATGAAGGTCTTGACAAATTTCTGTTACATAAGCTGCCAGGTGGATCTTTAGGAATATAACTTTTAACTGTGCAGTCTCACCCCACTGTAAGATTGTTTACTCTCCCATGGAAAGAAATCTACTGCAGAAAATGGGGTATATTGCACAACCAATGCATTCATGCTATTGCTTTTTGGAGAAATGGCTGTTAGTTGAGGAGCAGCATCTGCTTTTCATGATGTTCTAACCCATTCAAGAACCTAATAAGTGGATGTTCTCGAAATGGCAAGTTAAATGGACAAGCCCTACAGAATTCAGAATCATAACCTTCATGGTTTTTTTCCTACATTCTCCTCCAACACAGACAGAAATACTCTGAGCACTACCTACTGAACATTTACACCAAGGATATGTTTTCCATCCATTTTCCCTAGTGCTTAATCAACCTTGCTTGGCACCATTGGGGGAATGCTTCTTGGCTTAGGACTAAAATCTTGGGACCTTCTCCTAAAAGCACATTTCTGATGGAGACCAGCAGGTCTCTCTTTGTATAAAGCAGCCAAAATGAAGAGGGTTGCATTCAGCCCCTTTTTACCCAACCATTAAGCGTCTGAATACCTGCCTGAGAGGGTTCAATATTCTGCCTAAAGAGACTAAAACATTATACTCTTTCCTCCTCACTGCTTCTTCCATCAAGAGCTGGGGAGGCAGTTTCCTTTCCCAGCTGAAGCTATTGTGTGGCACACTGAATATTTAAATAGCAATTAAATCAAAGTGAGCAGCAAGTCTCTAGCCTGGGTATAAAAATAAGTTCACTTACTTTACATGGCATTGCTACTAGAGCAGCAGCAAGGTATTAGGATCCTCTTCCACACAGTCTGCTTTCAGGAAGAAGAGTAAACTGAACTTGCATCCCCAATGAATACTTAAGCCACCCGGCTCATTTTAAAGGGGGGAGGGGGGGAACCCCTATATATAATGCTAATATTGGGTGTGCTTTACCATATAACAGCAGTTTCCTCTCTTTTGGGCCAACAGCCCAAATTCAGGCATAGAGATAGGTCTACTGAGAGTACATGCACTTGACAGAGGCAGAGGAACAAGACCGAGTTACAGGTTTGGAAGACCTCAGGCGCACGTCTGTTACTGAGCTGCTCAGACCTGCCAAGCCAATGATAGGCTTCTAAGCTCATCCAAGAATAGATTCTGGGGAAATGGTAATAAAACCAATAATCCTACAAACTTTAGCTGCCTTGAGGATTAAAATTAACTCAATAGTTCACCATAGCAACTGTGATATTGGGCATATAAATCCCAGTTCACTTTCCAGACCTGACCTTTAGCCCGTGGCTCTATTCTGTGCCTCTGCATGAATGTATACCAACACACAAGTAACAGCTTCTTCCCTTGCTTGTCAGTATCTTGGCTGGCTGGCAAGCAAAAGCAAAGGGCTGGCTGGCAAGCAAAAGAGGAACAAATCCCAAAAGGCAGTCAACACCATCAGTGGTCAGAACGAGCGCCCGATGTTGCACGCGCCTGAGGAAACCCCCACGCAGCAACACTGCCAGAAGCATCAGCGGAGCCACGATTCCTTTTTAGCTTTTCAGTGGGAGAAGGCAGCTGTAAAGGCAGTCTGCGGCGGGCACCAAAGGGCACTGAGTGGCTTCCAACCGCTGTGAGCATTACGCGAAGCCGCAGAAGTGACCACGGTGCACGTTGTTGCCAAAAGACAAATCTGGAACAGACCCCGGGGGGTGGGGGACACGCCCGTTTCCCGCCCCGTTTCGCGCAGCCCACCAGAGAGGCGGGCAGCCAGGGGACACGGGGCAGCCCCCCGCCCTCACGAAGCCCCATCCCTCCTCAATTCCGCCCCCGCCCCGCAACGGCTCGGCCGCGCGCAGGCGTTAACGGTCAGGCAGAGAAGCCGCCTGACAGAGCGCCTGTTTTTGCCTGCGATGGTTTAAAAAAAAAAAACAAACAAAGGCGGGGAAGGGGGCTTTTACACAAGCCTGAAAAGGCTTTAATGAAAATAACCTGAGAGCTAATTAGAAAATTAACTAGCCAGTTAGTTCCGGCAGTGCAAGCGGCCGGGGGGGCGGGGAGTGCTCTGAGGCCTCGATCCCCACTCGGAGCGGATGGGCCCGGCTGAGGAGGGCCCGCCGCCCCCCCGCGCAGGGCGGAGAGGAGAAGCGAGGCCCCAGCCACACACCTCGGGGAGACAGCGGACATCGTTCGGGGGCTTGGAGGTGGCGGGGCATGAGAACCGAGTGTTTCGGGAGGCTTCATCCAGTTACACCCAAAGGGGCCCCTTCACCCCCTGTACCACATCAACCCAAATCACTCGGCTTCATCTTCAGGCAAATCCACCTCATCGGCTGGAGAGGCAACGTCCAGGGGAAGCCTGTTTCAGATAAAGCAGCTTTGGTGCCAGCAGGCATACGTAGGTGCAGCAGATACATGATGTATCCTGCATACAGGTAGAGTGCGTAGGTAACCTAAATCTCTGATCCCTTCCAGTGCTGCACCACTGGCTTCCTCCATCTTGAAAGGAAAACCACGCAGGGTGGGATTTTTCAAAATCATTTGGTACATGGGTTTGGCTCTGATGCCACTGAAGTACTGTTTGTAGTGAAACTCCCACTGTTTGTAGTGAAAGCACAGTTATATCAGCACTCTGTATCCCACACAGAATTTCCCAGTACCTCATTTTATCTGTGAATAATAAACAATTATCAACGGTCTCCCACTTCGCAGTAGGCTGAGATGTACTGTTAACAAGTTACCCAAACATTCTCATCTGGAAGGAAGCAAAAGAAAAAAAACTGTCTGGCAGTTGGAATATCCATCTTTTTCCACAAAGGACTCCATGCATCAGCAAAAAAGGCCTAATATTTTTTTTGTAAAATACTTGGATTATGAGAGAAAAATGGTTTTAAAGATAAGAACTGAAGTCATGAGTCTTGCTCAAAATGCATGCAAACAGTACATGAAGAGAGTCATCTCCACAAAAATAGCAGCAACACCTCAGTGTCACTTAACCATGATAAAGAGGCTGCAGCCAGCAACAGTTTACCCATTTCCTCTTCTGAACTGGATTTCATAGGGAGAAGAAAACAAAGCCAACAAAAAACCAGTTGGTGCCAGTGGGACTTTCCTACACTTTTACCAGCTCAGCAAAGCTACAAGGTCATTTTGTGCACCCTAGAGCATTATGGATTAGATTGCTCCTTCACTGAAGAGCAATTAATACATGGAGGATAGGTGGACGCTACATGTCATTCCAAAAATGTACTGACTCCAGAAAAAATGAAGAAGCACCTAAGCAAGCCAGAAAACTTGTCAGCATTTTCCAGCACCACAAGCAACAAATGTTACTGTTAAGAGAGATCAAGGCAAGGCATCATTTTTTTAAAAACAAGACAAAAAAAGCAGAATGTTTTTTCACTCAACATCAAAGATATTTATTTGGAAAACATAAAAGTCAACAAGCTAACATCAAAATAAAGCCACTCAGAGATGAAAAATTTATCTGGCTTCAACATGACTCACGAACCCATTTCCACTCCTAAATCCCCAGTAAAATGCCTTTTTGCAACCACCATTTTTGTGTTATAATAAAAAGATACATTAAAGGACAAAGATTAGTAGAATGCAAGGAACTATCATGAAATTTCAGGTGCTGATGTCGCAGCTGCCAGGGCAGCAGACCTTCTTTATCTTTGCAGACAACTATAGATGCTGTAAGTACATGAGGGGGTTTAACTGAATGCAGCATTCACTATTTTTAAGCATTCACAGAATTTTGTGACAAAGGGAAAAGCCCCAATTTTCCATCCTGCACAGCAGAAGCCATAGGAATTTTTTCATTCAGAAACTCAGTTGTCCTAGACAGTGTAACGAATGATTATAAATCTTCAGGGATGATTAATACCTTCAACAGTGAGATATTTCCATTGGTTAATTAGTGTTAAAACATGTGCCTTAACTCTAGTCCAAATTTGTTTAGAATCAACTTCCAGCCATCTGATACTGATTTTTTTTCATACTTGAAAGGAGGACCCTTTGATTTTTAAATTTGCTTTTCCTTAGAGTTTGATCAATCCACCATCAATAACCCCCTTCTTGGCTAAACTCCAAAGATGGAATTTCTTTAATCTCTCATTAGAATGAAAGCCTGTCAGGCCTGAATCACCCTTTTCTCTTTTTTTCAGAACTTTTTCTACTATCCAACATCCTTTTCAATGCATGAACCTCAGGACTAGCCCAATTATTTTCTCAGTTCTCCTGTTAATGTCATTGACATATAGCTGGTGCTACCTTTTTTACACATCCAAGGATCATAGTTGTTTTAACCATCATCCAACATCAGGCATTTTCATACTCTCAGATATCTAAGCTGAACCATGAACACTTTAAGGAGGCATTGGCTTCCCAAACACAATCCTCATAATAGATGTATAATTCTGAACGCATCACCTTGCATTTGGCTCTATTAACGTATACATTGATAAAATGAGACCAGTTTGACAAGTAACCAAGATTTCTCAGAAGGAATTTCTACCTGTCATTGCAAATGCTGAGAGTTATTACATTTAACCTTCAAATAATTACAATATTTCTTCCTATCTTGACATCCATCAACAGTATTGTGATAGACGAAGAACAGTTTTTCACAGGAACCTACTGCAATGCTTTCTAGGACAAGTCTTCTCATTTATGCTTTCTACAGTCACTTGACTAGTGTATGATCCATCTAGTTTTCAAGTGTGCTACCGATTTTTTAATCCTGATGTTATTTTGACATGGTGTTTGTCAGCTCTCACAGGAGTCTACCAGGTCAACAAAATTCTTCATGGTCAAAGTGAAAGTATTTCCTTAGGCAAGATCTGCCATGTGCATGACTGCTCAGAAGACAGGAATCCCATTTGTCAAAGGGTCATTTCAGTTCAGCCAAAGAATTATTTTTTGTATTTTATTTAATTCCTGTGAACATTCAGAGCATTTCTACTTTGAAAGATAGGATGTAACTGTACAAATAAACTGCTGTACTTAGGAAGAAGTGAGTGACTTTCCTCTCTGGCCACAGATATGGTGGATTTTTCCCATCTGGGAGAACTTAACCTCAGAATAATTTTCTTCAAATATTTATTCCTGAGAGATAGAGTAATGACATTTGAAAGTGCACAGGCAAATCTGATGTTCTCGTACAGGCACTGAGAAATCCCCAGTTAGCTACTTAATAACTACTAGTGCAAGGTAGTTCATTCCGACCAGAAAATTAAGTATATTGCAAGTTTTTGTCACCACAGGACATGTACTTCCTTTCATAAGAGAGCAGAAGTGCTTTAAGGCAAGCTTTTTAATGTTTGCAAACCAGTGGTGGTGGCAAGCAGAGAGTTGAAATTAATTGCCATCTTCCTAGTTTTATTAGGATCACATAGCCATAAGGTTGATGTTTTATCAGATAAATATGGCTAGGAAAACATATGCGACTTCATAAATTTGCAATAATTGGCAACACTCCAAAGAGAAAATCAAATTTATTTCATACTCGAGACAAAAAAAATCAGTTTAAATCTCCACAGAGATTGGCTTTACAGTATACAGGCAGCTTATGGTTTGTCAGGATGTATCGAAAAATGGGAGTAGACTAGAACAATGGTAATAGTACAGCAGTGACAGTCTAGCTACAACTATTTCATAAAGCAAAGAAATAACTTAGTACCTGTCAGTTACAGACCACTGCGAAGCACACAAGAAAATATTTGATATTCCCTGTGTGTAAGCTTCTGAATTCCCCTGCCACCGTCTCCGTTCTTGAAAGTCTACAGCAAAAACAGCATTTGACGAAAGCCAGCAGCCTTGCTTTTCAGAAAACAGAATTTCTTTGAAAAAAATCTGTAGAGTATTAACTTAAAGAAAAAAAAATCTATCTAAAGAAAATCTGATGGTGCTGCCTTCTGATGGGGCTAGTATGCTGGTTATAGGCTTTTACTCAGACATCTAAACAGGAAGCTGTGCTTTCTACCTGGTCAAACTGAAATGAGTAGAACGGAACTCTCTTGACCAAGAAAATGTTCCAGAACACCTCAGGGAAAGATATTTTTTTTAGGACCTTTCTTTGACAGGAATCTAGGGAACTATTTCCTTTGATGAAAATCAGATCTAGATTCCTTTTCTGAATTGCACAGACTGGTTTGGGTTTTTTGTTTTGGTTTTGGTTTTTTTTTTTTTTTTTGAAACACATCACATTTAAGCAAAATCTTGTAACGGAAGCCCGTACCACATAGTCCTCTTGGAGCATCATACTGTTCTCACTGCAAGACCAGTATCCCCATTGTCACAAAATACTGCAGCAAACTACCAACCAGCAAACATAAAATAATGAAGTTACCCTTTAATTACCAATCAATATTACTCAACTATTTTGTCCTATTTTTGGAGATGCACAGACTTGTAACCTGTATGTGGATACTCTTTGGGAACCAACTGTGCCTTGACACCCACTGGACGTGTTATCTTGACACTTAGCTTATAAAGCCTTCCTGTCACCAGTCCAATGCCAAACTCCCGGGGCTGGTTCTGGCTGGCAGGGATGCCATCACCTAACTCTGCCATCGTTAATTTGAGTTCTAATGCTACTGAGGGTAGGTCTTGTCTTGAAACCCCCCTGGTTCAATAAACCTACCTGGATAAAGTCTGTAGCACTTACAAACATAGACATCATTACAACTCATTGACTGTGGCATCTTAGAAAAGATGAGTTATTTAAGATGCAGCAGGTAGTTACCTCTGTTGGTAAAACACAGGTAGAAGAGAGTCATACGGAAATACTTGTTTGCCACGATGCTTCTTGCTAATCTGGTGATCATTAACCTGCTTGTACCATTAGTTATTAATTTCCAAATCTCCGTATCAAATGTTCTTAGCCTTAAGATCCATAATCCCAGGCTGGGGGCAGCAAGTTTAACTCACCAGTGTAAGGGTGAATGCCCCGAGAAACCACTAAAGTTCAAACAAGCCAAAATTACCAAAGTATGCCTTTTCTAAACAAGCCCAATTACATTCAGAGCCCTGACAAGGAAGAGAATTTTGTTTCTTTGGAAAACTGAGAAACACAGCCTAAGATGTAAAACTTGCAACCTAACCTCTCTCCAGTTCTTAGAGCAATGACCATCTGTAGTCAGCAACAGCAGCGCTGTAAAAAGGATGTGCTCAGTAGAGTCATGCAAAGGTTTTCAGTTAAACTTTTTTTCTCCCATAAAAAACCCAAGAAGGCCTTAAGTCAAGCCAGCCAAGATTATGCACGGGCTTCCCTAAAACATGTCAGACAAGTGACAAGCTGAAAGATACCTACCAAGAAATTACGAAAGCGCCGAAGGTTCTTACAAATTTTATCCCAATGGTCTTTTCACTACTGTTTGTCTTCTTAGGTAAACAAAAGCAGGTGTTTGCCCAAGATAATTTTGATTTTATTTCTGATTAATAAAAAAGATGAGATTCTGGCAAGAAAGGCAAAATTGAAGCAAAGAGCCTGTTTTAGTTATCTGAGGCATAAGGATTTGATTCCACCTGTGAATCAAGAATGCAAGTGTGTGAACTGTTCTAGGTCTACAAGAAAAAAACCCAGATGAAACCCGTAAACCGCACCCCACACAGCTGTTGGTACGTACTTGGACCCCAGCTTTCCCCTGCATGCATTGCAAATGTCTTCAATGTTTAAAACTGAGTTATGCTGAAGGGAGAAGGAAGTAGCCAAGGGAATGGATGGAGTTTTTTATAGCTTTTCTTACAACACAAAGAATTGTGTAGAAACAGTGGAAGAGCCTACTGTGCTTCATTTTGGTTGTGCGTTGCACAGGGGACTGATGCACTATTCCTGCCAGCCAGACCATCGGCTCAATTGCACATGGTCACAAACAGAGTTTTGGATGGGGTGACAGTGAGGGCAACATCTCCGTAAGCAGCATTCAATAACTGCTGCTGCTTCCAGGCTTTTCCAGATACACAGCCTAGGCTCGGTGCTACTCACATGTACTCTTAGCTTCCCACTGCACTTCAGCACTGTGCTGCTATCCTGCACTTCGATGCTCAAGCGTGTTCTACTCTTAGCACTGGGGAACGTGGCACAAATGAAGAATGTATAATAAGGAGCCTAAGAGGCCAGTAACGGAGTTTGGGAAACAAATAAAAATTATATTATTACTTTGCTTCATGGCCCCCATCCTATCTCTCTCCTCCAAGCAGCAGAAACCTATGCAACGCGTAACAAGACAGAGCTCTGGAGGACCTAGAACAGTTGGGGTCTTGTTTGTGTAAGACAGACAGCTCCAGCCCTACATGAGGCTACGCACTCCACTGCAGCCACTAACTCAGTAACCCTTGTGGCTTTCAGGAATACACCACTCTAGTTGAGCAGAGCCATGAATTAGCCGTTTCCTACCATTGCACACCTGCTAAATGCATTTCTTGCGTCTTCCTTAAACCACCTGGCATCCACCAGCTTGACCAGAACGCTTGCAAGCGTGCATGCTCAGAACTTCAGGGAAGTGGAACTGGATCCTCACAGAAGTCGCCGGGGTCCATTGCAATAATGGCAGAATTACTACAATTTCTAAGATTATGTCCTATAAAGAAAAAAAGAGGAACTACTTGCTATGACGTGAAATATGAACCTCCTTGTGAAAAGTAATTAGCATGGAGTAGCTTCTGATTTGGGACAGTAGAAGAAAGCTATTGTTTGATACAAAGCTATGTCAAAGGATTTAAACGTCCTTCAGGCAAAGGTAAGAATAAACTGTGTTTCATATGGAGGCTCAGTTCTTTCTACATTTAATACGTTAAGATTATGTTATCTAGTTCAGTTGCAGCATGAAATTTTATACCATCTCTGTTTTTCTGAACTGCTTTCATTCCTCATACTGTTTTCTTTGTTATTATTCATGGTGTGTTCGGATTTATGTCACCTAGAGGTACCTGAATGTCTAGGGTATTTTTTTCTCAAAATGCCAATTGCTATTTTTATGAGTGGTAAAGCCAAAAGACTGCAATTGCCTTGTGAACAAAGGACTTCAATGTTCACGAGATTTAAAAAAAAAAAACCACAACAAAACCCCAAACCGAAAAACTTACCAACTATTACTTTTCAGTGCTGTTTAATTAAAAAGTGAAACTTAAGTGTATCACTACAGTCTTCTGAAGCAGTAAGAATAAAAGCAGTTGAAAGGAATCTTTGGAAAATGTACCAGTGTCAGTGAAAGTTTCAATCTGATTTTTCAAATGGAAGGCATTGGCTGTGTCTATTCAATGTCTACAAAAAGATACTCCAACCTTACAAAGCAAACATCTTCACAGCTAATTGTCCAGACCTGAAGCTTCATAAAAATGTCTCTTACCATCATCAATCTACTTAAAATAAATGCACCTGAACTATATGCTTTGAGTGTACACAGACATAAACGCCCACGGACCTACAAGAGAGTGCATTTTGATATATACGCAGACATGGCATTTAGCACAGCAATCATTTGCTTTGGCCTTACTCAACAGGGCAAGGAAATTCATGTGTCACTGCTCATCTTGAAAAAATTTGAAAAATAGATTAGAAACCAACCTATGATAAATTTTAGGTCCAATTTCTAACACATACCACAATAATTATTTCAGAATGGGTGAAAAAATGCAATATATGAGTAAAGGCTACTCTTTCAGCTTTAGTTCCCACTGTTCCCAAAATCCCAACAGATTTATCTTGCAAGTAGCAACCTGCTACTTGCCACAGATTTCTTCTCACATTTTAATTAAATGCTAGCAGCTGAAACTATCTGATGAAGGGGCTTTTACCAGCCCGTCCCCAGCAATTAATTTTTAACACTAAACAAATTGCAACAAGCGGAAGTGAGGAGGGAAGGGAGGTGGTGTAAGGCCTTCAGAGGCTTGCATATATTCAGCGCATGTCCTCCTCCAAAGCGACAGCCATTGTTACGAACACTGTGGTCCCAAGCAGGCAAACCTGCCAGTGTTGAGGTTGTGGTTTTGTTTTGTTTTGTTTTTTTTTAAAAAAGGCCATCAACATGAGAGAGAAATTAATCTCCCAAGGAAATCTACTACAGTATAAATTACTGTACCAGAAAATCTTTGCTTAGATTAACAAGCCAATTGAATTCTCCAAAGAATAAATTTGCAGTTTGGAAGTGATGATGACTTCTTACAATGAAACAATTATCTTTTAAATTATATCTCTAGTCAAGCTCAAAACACATCGGTAATGTATTTCTTTCAGCACAGTTTTTGCCTATGTGTCTGCCTGATAACTCTTTCATACTCTCCACCCTCCCAAATATTAATGAACTATATTGGACGTATACCTGCTGAACTACTTTTAAGGAACAGTTGAGACTGACAAAATAGGCTGCTTCACTACATCATTATAAAGCTTTATCTGCTATGGGTGCTGAACAGAACTACTTATTTTCTCTTCATAAAAACACTGCATCTGCATATTAAACCCACTAAAAAAAAACCAAATGAGAGCTAAGGAGTTCTCCCAGAAGTGCATGTGCTTTGGGCTGCCTGATTACAGATGCATTTGTCTTAGGTTCTGACTTAAAAGGAATTCTGAGCATCTTGGAAGACTTGCTCCAGTTTTCAAAGCCATCATTATTGTTACCAGCATCAATTGCTAAACCCCCCCACCTTGTATGGACTAAACTAAACGAGGTTTAATCCCTTCAGAGAACTAGAGAGACACTAGCTGAAATTGTGTCTGCTATATGCACTACTTCAAGGCAAGGAGCCTGGTCACGGAAGAGTAAGAGGGATGAGAAGGGTAACATCAGCCATCTCTCTCTGTAAAAGGTGTGAGCAGTCATGCAGGGAGGAGTTGATCACTTTTGCTTTAATAGAAAACAGTCGATAGGATGATCTAAAATTATGCTTAGACACTAAACAACCCTTCCCATTTCAGAGAGTACGCCATAATGGAAGTAACCTGAATGACCTACAGCTGCTGAAGGTAAGCTTTTGTAGGGCCTGGACGCGTGGTTGTGTTACTGCAGGCAGTGTAGCAAGTTGCCAGATGTCAGCTGAACCATAGCTGCTGTTGAGGCACGTGTCCTTCCTTACCCTGTGGAAAATGTGAAGAAGAAAAAAAAAAAAAGTACAGCTTCTCTCAGAGAAATGAAGTTATGCTCAGGGACTGCAGACCCACTGCCATATATTGTACTTTGTCTCCAGCAAACCTGTTATTTCACACCAAATTAACTGCTGCCTTTGTGGCTCACGCCAAAGATCCCACCATTCAAATCAAACTCAGTTTGCTTTACATGAACAGCATTTTATTTCAAAATATATTAACCATTCTGTGCTTACAAAGGACTGCAGTGTGAATACAATATTAAGTTAAAAGCTTCTTAAACCTGCTACAAAAAACTTTTTTATTAGGAAGAGGACTGGTGCATACAATCAAAATTATTTAAATACCTCTGCAGTCTACACGAGTACTCCTCAATCTTAACTCACACATTTTGTTCTGCCACAGATGGACACAGGGGCAATATTTTCAATATTATACATGCAAAACCAGGTACTGTACCGAAACCAATTATGGTAACATTAGTTTTGAACATAGTTCTGTTCTGAAGATGTATCACATGTACATTTAGAGACAAACTTTGTGTCAACAGACAATAGAAGTTATTGCTCCAAATCCCCACGGGTTCTGGGTAGGAATGCATGCTTTAGAACAACCCACGCTCTGTAATGCAAAAGATCTGCTGTTAGGGTTGAGTAGGGTCTAGCCAGTCTTAGGACCCGGTGTCAAAAGTTTCTTTGGATTTGGTTTGGTGAGATTTAACAAAGGGAAAAAAAACCTTCCCTAGTCTTTTGACCAAAACATCAAACACTAGTTAACATATATATATATATATATATATAGGTAAACACCTAACTATTAGTCTAAAAAGTTGGTTTCCAACCATCACTGAAGCATAGAAAATTTGTTTTCAAAGGTAACAATCTGAACAAATTGTATGCTTGCAGAATATACCAGTGATGACACTGGAAACTGGAAACATTGACCTACACAGCCAGTAAGTTATAAACAAAAGTATTTTTTACTGATACTTCTTGAAAAAGCTTCAGTTTTGGGCTGAGACTGGTAAAAAGGAGGCCAAAAATTTGGATTCTGTTTTTCCAACCCTGTGGCCTGGATGTCAGTTCTTAAGCTTAATGAACTTCTGTTCTGTGGCTACTTTTAGCTTTGTGATGCCTCTCCTATTTAATATACACCAATACCATGACTTCAGGCCCTCATTGGATCATTGCATACTATAGTCAAGTGACAAAAAGTGAAGCTACGAAAAGAAATCACACTGAAAATTCTTCAGATGTATGCATGGATGCTAGAGCACTCACTCTGCCTTTATTAGCTTGCAAATGCATCCTGCTTGAAAGCAAATACGCCCTGCTTCTAACTCAAACCTAGCTTTGGTATCACTACATAGTGCTATATTCAAAGAATAATGTCTAATTCAATGCAACGTGAATTATGCTTGTCCCAGTCCATTCATATGCAGAGCACACCAAGGGTGCATTTACTTGCCAATTAGCAATTTCTTCCTGAATTGGACGGACATACTGTTTCAGTATGGACCTTCAAACCATGCTCTTCAGGTCCTGGAATCGATCCCGAAAGAGGATGAAGCAATACTCTCATGTATCAAAGCAGATTCAAAACAAGGTACCAGATGAGGTGTGGAAGAGGTTAAGAGATGAGGGAACTAAAGACTTATTTCATGACTTATTAATTTTGGCAGCTTTTCAGTGGATGTGTGCAAGTGCTTCCAGGAACAGTAATCTCTTATCAATGGATTACTAGATGGAAGAACAGCTTTTCCCAACTTAATACTAGCTACAACAAAACAGTTCTAGTCACCCTACCAGTATTTGCTTGACTCTTCCCTGACATTTATCAAGTAAACATTAATTCTAGGAAATGTTGCTTGTTTTCACTATATACAGGCACTATTTTGTTCTCTTTTAAAAAAAAAAAAAAAAGATAGGATGAAATTTCAGTTAAAGTCTCACTGCTCATATTTATGTAATGCTGCATATCAATATATACATTTGCAAACCCAAGGTAGAATCCCTGAATAGCTCATCACTTCCGGCATTCTTTCTGGTTTCAAAATACCAAGCTCGTTTTCTGCATTGCATTTTTTTTTTGTGTCCGACTTTTATCACTTAAAAGCAATTTTGGAGAATTTTACCATAAAGCATTAAGGTATTTTCCTATAAGTGACAGATAAACCGTACCATGTTAAAGATGAAGCCTCCCTAATGTTTATTAAAAGTTTTAGGCAATTCTAGTTTTGTAGAAATAGAAATAAGGGAAATGCCAAAGTATGCTCCCCCAAAAGGTGTAAGAAATAAGAAGAAAACCCTTTGAAATACAAGCCAAGATAGAGTTTATAAAGATGATGCTATCACTATCTGCAGTGACAAACTTAAGTCGATACAATATGAACACAATGTTTGAATAAAGGCAATTGTGGGAGCATCTTCTACCACTGATGCAAAGCCATGGAGTCTCAGTAGAATAATGGTATTTTTCCACCCATAACATCAGGTCTGTAGGAAAGGCGGTGCTCTTTGCAGTATTCCATCACCAGTACCAGGGATTAGCAGCATAGCAATTCTGCTGCTGCTGTTACCGGGGAACAATTTTATCCAGTTTTGTATTTTCAGGCTTTCCGAAAAACAATGTTTAACATTGCAGCCATACACCTATTTCAGAAGTTACACTGATACCCACAACGTATAATACTGGAGAGAGCATCCAAATTTCCCTACACAATGCCTTTTTCTTATTTTATTTAATTAAACGGATTATAGATTTCCTAATACAATAATCACTGACAAAGTACACATATCTTCCTCCCCAAAGTCTTGAAGAGAAGCCACACAGTCCTTGAAATCAGACAAGCCTAAATGTACCCTAGGATGAGCTGCAAATACATACCACTGCATATGGAAACATCTGACTGCTGTCTCATTAGCTATGTGGGTATCAACTTAATTTCTGAAAATGTATACTGTATATATGACTGTGATGTTAATTTTTTTTTTTTTTTTTTTAAAAAAAAGAAGCAGTCTTCCAAAATAAGCCATTACTGCTCCCAACTGGTCACGGTGCATCTGTGCTGAAAGTCACCATATTGTAGCAAGGCTGGCAAAATGAATGTGTGCCAGATTCTCACCCACTGCAGTTTGTTGCTTCATGTATTCAATTAAGCCAGTATTTACAGTGACCTGAAGTTCCAGCCCAGCATGGGAAACCTGGCACACATTCACTTCTGCTAGCTCTGCTACAGCACAGTAACATTCAGCTAAGGTACAGGAAGGGGAGGAAAGGGCTAACTTAGTGCAAAACAGTTACCACTAGCCCTTTGGCACTATACTTACTTGCAACAAGCCCAATTTGCTTTCTAGCAATCAGAATGATAAAAACCAGCACAGCTGTATTTTACAATACCACGAGACCACATTGTCTTGCTTTACTGCAAATATTCCCTTCTGAATTCTAAATTGGTTTTGTTCAAACTGAATACTAAGTGTACTAAATATAAGTAAATACCTGCTCCTGGACTGACTGTTTACAGTAAAGCTGAAAGACCATGAACCAATGCCTATAAGTGTTATGAAAAAGATGGTCTCTCCTAAAACTGTAGTTTAATGCAACTATAGAAAAGGATATGTGAGGCTTCCCCCCACATATGTTTGTTTTAAATCCACATGCCACCTAAAAGCTTATCCCACAAAGCTGCTGCTTGCTTTTGCAGATGAGGCAATATAACCAGGAACTGGTACATTACAATAACTAGCAGTCAAAATGACCAGTTTGATTATTTTCACATTCATGTGAGATTGACCTAATCTAAACTGTTCTTAAAGAGGCTTAGTCTTTTCACAAAAGAATATGGATTGTTAAATATGCAAGGACAAGTTTTGCTATTTCTACTGATAATCAGACACTAAAAGACAAACCCTAAATAATCAAGGTATGCTTTTTCATAAGGTGGTGTTTTGTTTTTCTAAACATGGCAACATTCAGTATTTCATATTCTAAGCAGGTATTA
This sequence comes from Butorides virescens, assembly GCA_017310255.1. Lineage (NCBI taxonomy): Eukaryota > Metazoa > Chordata > Aves > Pelecaniformes > Ardeidae > Butorides > Butorides virescens. Next base: position 74,369 of record JADKXX010002837.1, read on the forward strand.
TTGGAGGTTTTGCTTCTTTTTTTTTTTTTTTTTTTCTTCTTTTCCCTCCTTATTGGCAGTATACTGTTACTGTACCACCACTGAACCATACAGTTGGTTCCTCAATCAGGCATGGCACATAGCATGAGCTCCTTAAGCTACAGTTACTGAGCAAGACTGTACTACCGACGGTTCTTCATGGCAAGTCTTAGCTGAATTTGAAACAGAAAGCATCAATATGAAGCCTCATTTAAAAGCAGGGCCAACTAATGAGACTACATCAGATATGAACTCTCTATATAAAATGATTTCTCATTGGCAAAGGAACCTTTCAAAATAGCAACTTATCTTCTCAGCTGATTTTACTGATTTGCCATTATTGATGAGAACGGTGTCCTTTGAATCTTCACAGCAGAGACCTTTCTTTGATCTAAGGAGGTTGGGTGAAGGGGGAGGGAGAAGAGGAGAACTTGAAAATAAACAAAAGAATGCTTTCTAACAACTCTTTAAAAAGACTACATTGAGTACTACAGGAATCTGACAGATTGTCTCAGAAATAACTGGGATAGCAAATGTGAACAATAGAAATATCTTGACCAGTGAGTGAAGACAAGCAATGGAAAACTGGAAACACATTAAAGATACATATTTCTTGCTAGTATTCTTCTTTAAATACTGTCTATGAGAAGCTATAATGAAAACACAACATTTCAGTGCAAAATTCTGAACTAAAAAAAGTAATGTAATAATGAAGTTTCCCAAGTATCACGGTGGTCTCATTCAAGCTGGTTACAATGTTGGGGGAATTCTTAGCAACAATCTCTGTCATCCTCCACCCTAGCAGGCAACAATTATTAAAATGTGTTTCATTAAAGATTTTATGTGATCCACAAAACGAAGGAAATTAAAACACAGGACAGTTACTTAATTCAAGCAATACATCCTTTCTATTCAGTTAGTTGTAATCGATGTTTAGGTCTTTCAGAATTTAAAATATTTAAATGGTATGTTTCCGTATTTCAATGAACTTGAGTCAAACCACTAAATTAAGCCTGAGTCTGTCCTCCAAACACATACCTGCAAGTTTGCAAGTGCAAAACCAGCATGCTTGAAACACCCGATTTAAGCATAAAATTTCATGAGTAAACCTGCAGCAGCTAATCTCAAGAATCTGAGGAGTAGGCTGCATGTGCCTTAATAGGCAGCCTGTTTATTGCAAGCCTATACCATGACTTTCTTGCTTAGTACTTTCCAATCACTTTCTATGGCAATGTAGTTTTAGAAACAGTGTAAAAATACACACAATACCACGAAAACGGGAGCCTTCCAAATCTATCAGCACTTCTGCAACTCGAGTAAAACAAACATTTAAGTTGCGGAAAGCTGTTTGTACACAAATCTTAGACATCCTTATCCCTAGAAAAGAATAGGCTTTTGTTCCAACAGTGGCATGACCGCCAACAATAAATGCAAGGCATGCCTGTATTTTGTATAGCTCATTATCAATCAAACTCTGAAATGAATTCAAGAGAAGTTATTAGAAACTGAAAGATGCTTCTTTGGTTAAGCATGTGCATCTGCTACTTTGTACCTAGGGCCTCATTGTATTTGTGGAAAAGCTGTTCAAGTATGAAATCTCTACCAAAACCCCCACTTCCTATTTATAAAAAGGATCCCTTTATAAAGATCCATTGTGTCAAAATATTTCACCAACTAATACAGAAGGCTTTAACTGTGACCAAAACTGCAATTTAAGCAAAATTACATATGGAGGAAAAGCACTAGAGTAGTTTGATGCTGTGACCTAGGCAACACACCATTTCAGGGATTTAAGAACCCTGTTTATTATTAAGATATATCTTGACATATAAAATATATCACATATCTTATTAAGATATTTGGCCAGAGGCTTACAGGGGAAAAAAGAACAAACTAAACTAAAACAAAATCCATGATCTCTCCCCTTCCTCTTTGGAAATAAACTTCAATTTGTTTGAAAAGTTAAGTGAACTCAGCCACAGCATTTGAAAACCAACATTAAATAATCCCCATTCAACTTCTTCCTATTACTAGAAGTAGACCTTACAACTGTACATTACCTCTGCCTGAAAACACTTAAGGCCTTTGATTAAAATTAGTTGACAAGATGACTCCACTGGGATGGTTGGCAAACAGCAAAATACTATCAGATTTCACTGCAAACGAGGGCAAGATTTAAACTATTTAAACAGGTCCTCCTATTTAAATATGAGAAAAACCCACATTTAACAATTTGCATGCCTGCTAATTTCAGGAAGATACTAGAAATACAACATTAAATTTCAGTGTGTATCAGAGGGTAGTATCTAGGTGTTATTGTAAGTTACAGACAATGGTCAAAGCCTCTAAGAAATACTTTGAGGAGCAGCAAATAATTATATTCTACTTTCATTTAACAATGAGTGGTTTACACCTTTTTTGCCACCAGATGAACTGAGAATAAATATTTTTGATTTCGCTTTCTTTAAAGCTACTACAAATTAATAACACAAATAATCCAATAAATAAAACCCACGTTAGTCATTCAGCAGATAAGATAATGACTCCAGTGGATATACCTGTCCTCTTAACCATTCTTTTTATGAAGGCAGAAGGTCTTTGAGGTCTTCAACAAGGCAGTTGAACTCTGTGTTAGTATGCAAAGCCATGGGAAGTAGACATTCTCTCTTGTAGAGGCAAAGTGCGCAATAGTGTAAGGCCAGCAGATTTTCAAGAAGTGGTTTCTCCTAAAAACCCAAGCTATGCTTCCCTGTGAGCTGCCCCTAGGCACAGCTGGAAAAGGACAGGCGGCCATGGCTGCTGTGAACTCAAGACAGAAGACAGTGATCCTCTCATGTTGAATAGGTGCAGCACAGCCCTTCCATCACTCTGTAGCCATTTTCACCTCCTCAGGACTCTCTCTGGATGACCTGCAGGGTGAGGTGGGGAGGAGAAGTAAGACTCAGATCTGTTGAGTGATTACAAATACCTAGTTTCCTACAAGTGAAACAAGAAACAAACAGACATGCAAATTTCTGGGTGTACTGTGGGAAGCTCTACCTACGGCGTATACAGGAAGTCTTAGAACATAACTTCTGCAAGTCAAAGACGACAGACAGGTCCAATTAGTGTTTTTTCTATTACCCATATGAAAGATGATATAGTTATTCACATGAATGGAGCAAAGGATTATTTCTGACAAGCACGGAATCCTCTTTAAGATATATGTATAATGAGCTAACCTATGTAATTGAGCAAGACAGTAGAGACATTAAAATGGCTACTGTCATTAATAACTTCACAATATGATTTCCAACTCTAATTAAGTATTCGATTAGGAGTTTATTCATCCCATTCCTTAACTGTACAGTTTAAAGATACATTTCTATAATCCATGTTCGGTAACTTCAATGAAGAGATTCATCAAGATCATACTTTTAATGGAATATTGGCATATAATGTTACCTTATTTTTTAAATTCACGTATGTTTATTTATATTTTGCAGTATTGTACAGTAACACATAAAAATGCAATATTTGCAGGCAGGCCTCTTATTAAGGACAACGAACACTGACTATTTGATATCCATGGATAACAGTTTTACACAGAAAAAAGGATTTTCAATCCTCTCCTAGCACAATGGCAACATATAAATTATAGGATAAAGGTATGATCAGTGAACTTTCTAAAAGAGCCTTCTGTAAGAAGCTGAGACATATTAAACAAACATTTCAAGTTTACAAGTTCCAGTGAGTATTCTACTTCACCATACTTTTTATTTCTAGAACAAATCCTGGAGAAGAGGCCTTATTGCAGCCTTTCAGTACTTAAAGGGGGCCTATAGGAAAGATGGGGAAAATCTTTTTAGTAGGGCCAGCTGCGACAGGACAAGGGGTAATGGTTTTAAACTAAAACAGGGTAGGTTTAGACTGGATATAAGGAAGAAATTCTTTACAGTGAGGGTAGTGAAACACTGGAACAGGTTGCCCAGAGAGGTAGCGGAGGCCCCATCACTGGAAAAATTCAAGACCAGGCTGGATGGGGCTCTGAGCGACCTGATCTAGTTAGCAGTGTCCCTGCTGGCTGCAGGGGGGTTGGACTAGATGACCTCTAGTGGTCCCTTCCAACCCAAACCATTCTATGATTCTATAGCATAGCTGAATCCTCTCCAAATACTTCAGTACGCATGTAGGTGTATATGCACACTCATACGTAAAACTCATGCACACATTCTCTATACCTATGCGTACACACACTGATCCATGTAAAAACATAATGCATACATGTAAGACGTTTATAACTTACCGTGAAATCTGTAATGGCCATGCTGCTTGTGATGGAGTGGGCACTGAATTTGTGGGACTCACCAACATGGCACTATATATGTTGGAAGCAACCACAAGTATACAAAGTAGAATTGGTCCTATGATGGCTCCTTCCAGCCCCAGGTAATATGCTCCACCAGCTACCGCAAGACCTGTCAGGTAAGGATGGCCCCCTCTGGAATTACAGCACAAGCAGAATAAAATTAAATTAAGAACAACAAACAACAACATTATCAATTATGAAATGTGAATTAATCATAAAGTTTTATTAAGCTTAGAAAATAAATAGCTAGCTATAGATACCCATATTAATACTATAATAATTGCTCTTTGAATGACTGCATGAATATTCCAAGCTCTATTCCGCACTACATTTGCACAACAGATCAAGCAATGTTTTACAGCATATAATGCTGGTAATATCCACAATGGAGCAGCTACTTTATAGACATCTGCTGAAGAATGTCCGAAGGAGTCAATGGCAAAACCATTTCCATTTTGAAAATGGAAAAGATGATTGGTTACAAAGAATGTTCATGCTTTATGGTCAAGAATTGTTAAATTTTAAGACAACTAGCAACACGTACTATGAGCACCCCTGAGCAAGACATTAATTTACATGATGATAGCAACTTGCATTGCATCTTTCAAAGAACAGTTAGCATATATTCTTTAAATAAACAGTCACACCTTCTCATTTTGTTACTAAACAACATCTCCGATTGAGTGTTATCGTTAGCTTTTAACGTTTTCAGATGAAAAACGAAACCAGATTTCTATGAACATATTAATATTTACTGGAAAGCTGGGGCCAATGGATAACAGCTATTAGGGCAGCAAGTAAGCCATGCTGGTTTTCTTTTCCATGTTTCAGTTCAGATGCACATCACTAATCCTATCAACAGCATTTACACAAAACCTACTTGTCATACTTCATCTTTATAGCTAAAATAATGATAGTAATATGGAATTATATAAGAAAAGCTACAGTTGAAACTTAGCACCCAATTTTCAGGAAGTCGCTCTGAATTCTGAGTGTAATGGAGTGAAAATACCAGCTAATCAGTTTAGAGCTCCAGCAGTTTCTGCCAGGTTTTTACCATGGTCCCAACTTCTACCCAACTCCCACACTGGCAGTCTTTGAAGGCATCACAACTGTGTGTGGAACGAGACCACGAAACATGACCTATGACATCATACACACCTCAATCATGTCTTACTTAGATCAAATTTAACCTACTGGTAGGGCCAGATTGTTTTTTGAGGGGACAGACTTGACCTTAAAGTTTTATGTTTCTCCAACAGTAGACACAATTAATTTCTAAACCTATAAAAACTTCAAATAATTTTCTTCCAGTATTTGTATCAGTTTAAACATTCTTCTGGCTAGTTTGCCAAATTAAACAACAGATCACCTGATGAAATAGGACTACAGTATAAATTTAATGCATTTGGAAAACCCTGCATAACCTAATTATAGCTATTTCAAATAGATTTAATCTAATCTGCAAGACAGCACGATGCTTACTGTTCTATTTAATGGGAAGAATACAATTTTGCTCCACTGTCAGAAAATCTATTCCTGCCACATATATTTTCTAGACAGTAAACAGAGTCTGCATCCCCTACAGTCAAAAAATGTATTCTAATAAGTAGAAGAATTATTGGCTGGTTAAATAGCTACCAGCCTTAAATCTTATCTATGATTTATTGCTGGAAAAAACCACGTAATTTGATTATACTTCACCTGCTAGCTTTAATTCATGCAAAATAAATAGTGCCACAGTCTATGAAAATTAGTATTAATATTGTGCATATTATCATTAGGTTCCCTCTGTTCAGGGTAATTATATTTGGTGAACAAAAATATGCATTTCTAACTTAACACAAAACTGAGACACTTAATGTCCTTGTTCTATATTAACTCCACTAGAATAAAAATTAGCACAAGTGAGGGACTAGTACCAGCATGTAACTAAGTCTGGACCATGAAGTTATCAATTCAAACAGTTTACTAGTGTTGTTTCTGATGATCAAGACTGAAGCAGGCCCTAGAGGAGTACGACTTTACATCTATCTTGTACGTGGTTGCGAACATGTCATACAGATACAAAACGTGACAGTTCATTTCCTTGCCAACTCTGTTAAACAGCGCTGCTTTATCTTCTAATCTGAATTGCATAAAGGGATTCATGAGATATTTCAGGAGCAGAAAACGCCAGTGGACATCTCAGTCGCACTCCAGATACAACTGCAGACATTGACTTTGTCTCCATAGTTTGGAGTTTGTTTCTCTGCATATAAACTCAAAGGTGAAACCAGGAGACGTTTCAAGTTAACAGAGGTAACCAAGCACCTAGGAAGATTTTGAGACATCTGTGCCTATCTCCCGCAACAGGAAAACAGCACTGGCTACTGTCCCAATAGGAGCCTACCTCCAGTTTTGCAATTTTATCTGTCTCAACATATTTAAAAATCAATTCATAACCAGTAGATTTTTACACTAGTGTATGGTGACACAACATGAAGGCTGGCTTCAAAAAAATCCTCAAAATTCTCACAATCTTCTGAAAAATTAAAGGTTTTTTTCAGGTCCCTAACTAGCTCATGGATTTCTTTTTTCTTCTGCAGTGTCATCTGGCATTAGGTGATATAAAGGAAAATGCTACGCCTTTAGTCAATGATTAGATAAATAGCAAAGATATTCTCAGAATTACTTTAACAACCAAAACAGTTGATTTTGCTGACTTTGAGAATGAGTTCAAGACCTCTGAAGTTACAAAGTTCACAGAAAAGAAGCCTGGGAAAGCAAAGGCACTTAGGTCAGTAAGACTTCTTACTGTGAAGGTGGTATCTCTACACCTATTCCTATGCTTGAAGATACTGTCCTGTGTGCTTCAGAAAAGTAAGTTTAATTAAAGGTGTCTATGATTGTTAAGCATTTTTACAATACTAACTTTAAAAATTCTTTAATGTACTTACCCTGATATATCTGAATAAATTGCTGTATCTACAAAATAGGTTGGCAAGAGGTGAAAAACCAAGAGCAAAATGGCTTTGCATCCCTGTCCTTGCACCAGCCACAAATCTAGGACTGCAGGGATGGCTGCCCAGTATGTCCCCAGAAACGGCACTGCTCCAAGGATTGCTGCTAACGCTGGAGCATGCAGAAGCAGAGGTGAGAAAAAGACCAGAGAAACATATTTCACAAATACATTTACAGTTAAATTCCGACACTTTTGCCACACTGGTATTCCCACTTCTATCAACTGTTGTAAATAAGACACTGAAGAAGTGCCACATAAGGATCTTGGTGTTTTATAGCTATGGTTTAGGAAAAAAAGAAAATTACGCTATTCCCCATACAGCAAAGCTTGACCAGCTGTCAGTCATAAAGACTTACTTCCAAGTCAGAATAAATTTGAAGTTACACCAATCATACACATTTTAAGCTTTTACATAACTACAAATTAGCAACTGTGTGCAAGAAGGTATACAAGCAGAAGTCTCACCGTAACTTACCGTATCTCCTGCAGTCAACCATAATAATGCAGGTAGCACTGTGAGAAACCAGGCAAATATAAAACCCATGACTGACTGACTTCTGTATGCACACACGTACGCACAGGCATACAGACTGCTTATTATCAAACACCTGTTGTAATCTGAAGTGATGCAGTACTGCTGTCATTCTAATTTAATGCAACAGGAATTAATAGAATACAAGAATAATTAAGGGTTTTTTTCTCTTTTTTTGGTCTCATTAACCAAAACGCAAAAACTTTTAAGATTTTGCATGTAGCTGAAAGAAAAAGAACCATTATCTTCTAAGCAGGTCTAATGACACCAATGACGTTAAGGTAGTTGCACTTCATAATACATCCATTTCCTATTATATTGGGGTTTGTTGCTTTAGAGCTTCCCCTTTTGTTCCTTCGTACATGAAGGTACAATATTTTTTTAATTACTACTATTATTATTTTCATGTGAAGAGAGGCAAAAGAGGAACAGGTGAGAAGATTTTCTCAGTGCAAACTGTTCAGCCACTTCCAAAGCTAAGATTAAACAATAACAGAAAACCAGAGGCTGGTAATACAGTCAGGCAACAGTACTAAGAATAAGAAGCACGCCTCTATCGTGCATTTTCATGATACCACATCTTCCTGCATTTAGGCATCTTGAAAAATCAGCACCTGTCAACTATGGAAGAAATAAAAGCCAAGGCAGGCAGAATGAAGTTAAAACCTGGAAAGACTTGGACTGAATAGAAGGAAGAATTACATCCATCAAAAGAAACAGACAGGAGAAGTAAAATAGCTGGCAGGGAATGTGTTGTGAAAACAGAAAAAGGCAAGGCTCAGAGGTAAGACAGCAATTAGAGACTTCTCTCCACCCTACCCACAGCCATCCTGAAACACCCCTGGAGTTAAGTTTTCAGCAGTGCTACATACATACAGTTGGAACTAAAGATTTTGAAAAGAGCAGCTATGAAAAGCTGTACAGTCTTCATAGAATTAGATCTATGGTAGTTTAAATTAACTTTGGAAGAATCAATCAATGCTAAGAAGTTCTTTGGAACCACAGTGCATATCACATAAGTATTAAACTTGTCATAGTATTTTCATAATGTGGTTTGAACAATAAACAGGAAATAAAAATGAGGTTACATATTGAACAGGGAATAAAGAAAAATGTCTGAATAGCTCCTCATTAAGTTCATATCATATACTGAGTTCATCAATAGACTCAGGTGTAATGATAAAAAAAAGTAGCCAATCCTGTAATTAGAAACTGCCTTAAGACATCTGCACAAATCAACCATATGAAGGCTGCCTATACAGCTCTAAGTGTTGCCAGCTTCTGATTTAATGTTCTCTAAAAAATAACTTCAGGACTAATCTTATCAGCAACATTTAATCCTACTGATCTTGTACAATAAATAATTATGTAGTATTATCTTTAAATAGACTGTAATTGTTCAAATTCTTACCAGATGGTATGAAGACTATGTTAATCCCAAATATAGTGTGAGTCAGCCAAGTGTAGAGTCCATAGAACCCAGCCATTTTGAGAGAAGCATCAAATACACCTCTAAAACAACCAAAGAAACTCTGTTAAATTTTATTGTCAATGGGATTCTGGGAATTATAAAGATATACACAAGCCGCTTTGAAAAACTGCAAAGCCCTTAGTGCCACAAATAACAGAACTCAAAACGTAACATGGAACCCTTTATGCATTTGTTTCCTATGAAAAGAGTCAGCATCCATCATATCTGTCATTTAAGGTATTTAGACACAAAGACCCCAGACTGTTTTTTACTGTACAATGGGTTCCAGGGATAAACTCCTTAAAAGAAACTGCTCAAGCATCAGACCGCATCCTCTATCAAAACTAACCTTTTTATCTATGAGAAGCACTACCATTCTACGTACGAACTACTTTTTCTTTGCCCTTTTCCACTTCTACCTGTTAATTAATTTTCTTTATCTGCTTACATTTCTATACCTGCTCATTCTCATTGGATTAAAACCACTGGTCTGTGAAGTGCAATAGGCTGCTTACTTTCCTACATACTTTCATGGCTTTCTGGATGAAAATAACTGAGCACCTCGTATTCATTACTGGATTTTAGCCTCAGTATCTTTATATTCCTAGCTTTTAGGTTACTTACTAGGTTACATTACTAAAAAACAAATAGAAAGTCTGGTAATCTAATTCAATCCTGCTGAGTCTACGTCCAACATGCCACAAAACAAAGTTCTCCTCTCTCAAGTGTGACCACAGCTTCACAAGACAGCAAACAGACAGCTAAGTGCTGTATCATTTTTACAGCACTCGTGCACTTACACATGTGGAATATCCTGTAACTGAACTGAAAACCTGTGCCTTAGGACTACAATCACAAAAGTTATACTCTAAAACTGGTGTATCTCACCATTGCGTTACACCAGTTATTCACCCTTATTTGTGAAAGGCATGAAGTTTCCCAAACCCACTATTTTAGCTTGGATCTAAATAACCAAAATATCCTTGAGTTCCTCTCAGAACAGTCCTTAACAGCTACATCACTGCACAAGTGGTGGCACGCACACCCTCTTAGCAAAGATAAATGCAAAGCTTGCTGATGTTAACTTCCCATTTTATATTTCATGCTTTTAATTACACCACTTGTGTCTTCGCAATTTTGTGACCTCTGGCAGGAGCACAGAGAGGACAGGAAGACATGCAACAGAAATGAGGGAGCCAGATGATTAGCGCAAAGGTTTTCATTGCACCTTGAAGAAGAACACAGCCTGCACAGAAAGCTGCCCTTTCTGGAACTAAAGCCTCTTAAGAGCACAGTTTATCTTCTCTGTTCAGTCGATAAAGCCTTCTAGAAAAGAAACCTTCTCTGCTATTAAACTACTAGGGTAAAATCTTCTCTTCCGAACTACCAACAAGAATTCCAAGACTCCCAGTTTTTGCATCTTTGGGCACTATTTTCATTATTATTTCCATGGGTGGTTTGTATATTTTTGCCGTCCTTTCCCACCTAAAGGCATGCATGGATTCCCAAATGACCGCTGAATCAAAATCACCTTATTTAAAATTTACCCACTGAAAGTTATGAGTGCATAATAAACCTCACACATCAACACTGTTGTTCAAAATGTGAGATTCTCTTAGCAGATTAACTAGGAACAGCTGTTGTCAGCCATTTTCCCCCCAAAAAGAGGGAAAGGGAAAATATGGAAAAAAGCAAGCTGTAAAGAATGACCTGAAATAACAAATCCAGCCTTTGACAGACAAGTATGTGGTGCATGAGGAAGGGGAAGGAATATTTACACATATGCGGTGGCCTCAGTGAAAAGAGACTGAATACCTTGCAGTTTAGATAAACTTCTATAGTATTAAAATGGGAAATCACAGACCAAAATATACAGAATCTACAGATTTCAGAGAGTGAAATACTCACCTGTATTTTAGTTATAAAAAAAAGTAAGCTTCTGGCATAAAAAAAAAATTGGCAAGGAGGAGAGAAGACCCCAAAAAACAAAGCCACAGTAAGAATGCTAAATGTGAGTTTGCATTAAAAACTCAAGACGTTTTTGTACCTCAGCTACTCAAAAGTCTTAATTTTCTGCATTTTCTGGGACATTGAATTCATGTCTACTCTTTCTGAGAATATCAAAGGAACATAATATTTTTGTAACAAGAACCTGTTTATTAACTGAAACTGATTCTGATAACCACCAAGTATAAACATCATATAAAAAGAGGGGGGGGGAATAATCAATCTATCAACATTTTATTTAAGGATACCTTACAAAACCAAGAGGGCTAAATACCACTGTAATCCATACATGCAAGTTATCTGTGGTTGGATTTTAAAAATTTAGAACATGAACAATTCCAACAGAGTCTTTGGCAATGGAAGTCTCCTGGCAGCTGGAGAGATGAATGTTATCTGTACTGCGGTGATCACGAGGGTGCAACGAAAAAAACCCATCACTTCTCCTGGTTGCACTAAAGATACATTTGTTCCCACTAAACCCTTATGCTTTTGTCAGCCTTGTTGGTATCTTAAATCTTAGACTGGTCCCATAGAAATCCCTTTGCACTATAAAGAAGGTATCTCTCAATTTCTGAAACTCTTCATTGGTGACACAAAGTTTTCAACTTTTTTTAATGTAATTTGTCAGGTCCAAAACAAAACCAAAAAGAAAAAACCCAACATATCCAGAACGATTTGTTAGAAGGAAACATTGAATCTAAATATTTAATAGCATCCATGAGACCCCCAATTTCAACATGCTATAATTAAATATTTGACTAAATCTTTTTCCTGTCAATCAAACAGGAGCTATGGCACAAATATATCTCAGTTGTCAAAAATAACTTTAAAACTGTCCTTGAAGTATCTCCTTATTTTTCCCATCAAGATGTTTTCTGTACTGTAGTAAAATTAACAAGGTCTTAGCAATTTCTGTAAGTATGCCCCAAAACTACGCTTCAGTATACAGGAGGCAAGGCAGGCCTCTGGCTTGAGGAAGTTATCTGAAGTATCAGCTTCACTTGAAATTAAAATAAACATCTACAACTACAGGAAAGACTTACTTTTTAAACAAGCAATCATTTTGGATTTTCCCACAGAGACCACAAGAGAAGGGAAGACAGTCTTATTATGGTTACCAAAAGAAAGACAACAAACCAGAAAAATTATTCCAACAGCCGGAATGAATTGCTGTGAATGTAACTATGTTAGGGAGTAACTGCAAAACCGTTTCTCATTCATAAGAAAGCATCCAAAACTGCCATTTTAATTTACACAGTTCTAACATTTCAGTTCAGACAAACCTAATTTTTATCCTCAGATTAATTTTATGCAAATTTAAATTCAAGTTCTGCCATGTCTTTTGCTGACATGGTCACGCAGCTTATCAGAAAATTTTACACTAAGTCCGTTACTCATTGCAGATGCATTAGTAAAATAATGGAAAAGTTAATCGTGGACCAGCGGGTATGACCTGGTCTGATGTCATCTGCGAGTTGATATGTAACCTATTTCAACAGCAAAAAAGCATATACCTCTAAACGACTGCAGAACAGTACAGCATGTCTCTAGCTCCTTGCGTCTAGCACACACAACTAATAAGCTGAAAGGAGAAGGCAGCACACAGTGCTGAGAAGCCGTGAGGTGCCGGGGGTCAGGCAGGAAGCGAGAGGAGGCTACACCTAATTTAATTCTCCTCCTTTCCTTCACCTTTCTTTGTGTCTGCCTCAACTAGTCAGAAAAAAAGCACAGGGGATCATCCTACTTTGTGGCGAGTGTGGCCCAGGAGAACTCTGAAGTACCAGAAGACTCATGTTTGTTACTTCTGTCAGAAAAACTAAGAACCCTATCTTAAAGTCTCTCAAAATTCATATCCATTTGAGCTCATGGTTAAGGCAGCTAAAAAAATAATGCTGAAAACACTAACCAGAATCTTCATCAACAGCATGCTTCAGCTACTCTGAATCTGTGATACCAGATCTTAAAGATGACGTGGTATGCTAGTGCAAACGCTGAAGGGATTTATTACCGTCTGTAAAATGCAGACCTTCCTGGTGAAATTGTGACAGTAAATTAATTTCATCTCTTAATACATTATTGGCATACATACAGCTTCCTTGTATATAAAAGAGTAATTGTACGTTTCAGAAATCAGAAAATCCAATTGCTGCTCATGTCTCACTTTGGCAATCTATCTGGATGAACCACTTTACCTCTAAGACCTGTCATCTGCAAATATGTAATTTATGAGCACTTCATGGCAATTTGGTGTAAAGCATACTTAGACATATATATTCCATTTTACTCTGCATTGAAAAGCATGTAAAAGTAACAAAAAAAAAAAGAGGTCATGGGTCATACTTCACATTATTCAGCTTAAAAATTAAGAAACTTCTGTCAAATTGTCAAATGTTTCTGCATAGCTGGCCTAAATATTTTTTTTGTTAAAGTTCTTTCTACTTCACAGAAAAGCTAGGGAATGTGCTTGTAGATTTCCCAAGGGGAAGTGCCACCTTTTCATTTTAAGAGTTTTGTGGGGTTTAGTGGACTTTTTTTTTCCCCCCTCTTTTCCTGATTTGCCATAAAAAGTGTACAGCTTCCCCTTTGCTTCTACTGAAGTTTACCTTAATGTATGTCCACCTGAGTTCAGGTTGTCGTGGTTTAACCCGGCTGGCAACTAAGCACCACGCAGCCGCTTGCTCACTCCCCACCTCCCTCAGTGGGATGGGGGAGAGAATCGGGAAGGAGAAAAAGGTTAGAGCCGAGGGCTGAGATAAAGACAGTTTAATAAGAGAAAATAATAATAATAATAATAATAGTAATAATGAGAACAGAATATACAGAATATACAAAACAAATGATGCGCAATGCACTTGCTCACCACCCGCCAACCGATGCCCAGCCTGTCCCAAGCCACAATCAGTACCCGAGCTGCGATCAGTCAGCAAGCCGCGATCACTCTCCCCGCGACCGACCAAGCCCCCCCAAGCATGACATTCTATGGTATGGAATAGCTCTTTGGTCAGTTTGGGTTAGCTGTCCTAGCTGTGCTGTACTCCCAGCTTGTTATGCACCTGGCCGAGCAGGAGAAGCTCAAAAAGTCCTTGAGTAGTCTGAGCACTACTTGGCAACAACTAAAACATCAGTGTGTTATCAACATTCTTCTAGTACTAAATCCAAAACACAGCACTATGCTAGCTTCTGTGAAGAAAATTAACTCTATCCCAGCCGAAACCAGGACACAGGTTCACTTCACAGAGCCTGCAGGTAAGGTCTGTTCACCATTAGCGACACAGTGAAATTTCAAAAATTTCAACCTAATGCTGCAACAACCCCAGTTCAAAGGAAAAAGGTAGAAAAGCGAAGACTCCTGGGATGCAGAACATACCTTGAGCTTCAACTCAAAGCATTTGTTTTTTGACCTCAGAGTTAATTTGATTTTCTAGATCTCTCTGTTCCCAGAGCACTGGAGGAAAGAAGAGCATATGGGCTGAAATTATGAGAATTGGAGTTTTCCAGAGAGATTAGGGTAAGCATACAGTAAGTTCAGAAAAGAAATTTACTGTTTACTGTACTAAATTTATAATGAAGGCATATTGACCCTGGCCGCTGAGTGGGCATAAGAGTAAAAACTAGACAAAAGTGACATTTGTCTTTGGAAACGTTTGCAAGAATTAGCATTTCCCTAAATGCCTTACAAAACACGTTACAAGCCAGACAGTGGTTTACAGTGCAATTAAAATGCAAGTTTGGTAACAGGAACACATTAAGCCAAAAATACCATTAGAGAAAAAAACCAATTTCACTCTTTCATCATCTTCTTTACACCACTGATGTTTGGTATTTTCCTGTATTCTTTAAGAAGACATTACAAGGATTGTATTATATCTTTGTTGCAAAACCTTCCTGTATGCAGAGCTGATTAATTCAAAATTATGCATTTAGAAACTCCAGCTACTCAATTTCTTTTGAGAATACAACCTTTACATCTTAAAAGTAGAGCGTTCAAGGTATAAAAGCAAATGCAATGCATTCCAAACTTCACAGCACAGTTTCACAATTTATTTCAAATCAGGTTAACTCAGCACTGCCACAAGAGCCCTCCCATTCCCCTCTTCTCAAGCATTCATTTTGGCCCAAACCACCCTTCCTCTGTCTACCTGCCAGCACAGTCTTTTTCATGTGCCACGACGGTTTTTACAATGAATTCAGCTAGTAATTATTTTTTGCTGGGTTAGTTAAAACTAACTAGTTCAGCTCTCTACTCATAGAGCAGGGGCACAGACAGCTGTGTTCCCACCAGGAAAGAAGCCAGCAGACTTGCGGCTGGAGGGCAGGAACCCCTCTTTGCACAACAGTGCTGCCCTACCCCAGCTGAAACTAACAGCTGCTGTCACCATGACTTCAAAATCAAATTTTCATCCTTCAGACACCACCAAGATCTGTTGCAAAAGACAAGCTACCAGGGACAATCAAAGGACAGCTACTATCTCAAAAAGGAATGAATTATTCTCCTTCTACAATGATCCCCCAAATTTCAGGTGATCACAGAGAGAACACTGAAGAATGAAAGGACTCAAAGAAGTCCTTTTGCAAAAAAACTCTTAAGCTGTTCTTTGACTCTCTTTAAGGGTTCTGTTAGGAATAAAAAAGACCTTCATTATTTTTCAGGTTCAAATTACACATGAAAATAAGCAAAGAGCAGTAAGATATATTCCAGCTATGAATAAAGCAGAAGTGGCAGTAAGTGCTTCTTGACAGAGTAAGATCATCTCAAAAGCAATATAAATATGCAAGTGATTTTCAGAGATGACTCCATGACAAGATTTCAACAGTTTTGCTGTTGAAATGAATTTCTCCTTAGGAATGATAGAACTGAACAAAGAGAGGTAACACCTCCAACATATGGAGGCTAGTAATGACACTAATCAGATAAAGTGATACAGTCTTGAACAAAGCATAGGTCCTTGAGATGGTGTAACCGATGCAAATATTACACCTCTCGAGGCAGGACAGGGCTCCAGTGACCATATCAAAATTTCAGACTTTTCAACAGGGGCAACTACTCCGAAGGACACAGCAGCAAACAGATTTTCTCATCTAACAGAGAAACATCTACATTCTCTGAAAAAGAACAATTAACATGTAGTCCAACCTGTAAGAAATTCTACATCTGTTTATTTCTTCACAATACTTTTGTATTTGTAGTATTTGTAATTATTTTTAATGACTATTGTGGCTTGTTTTAGTCACATATACCACAAACTTGCAATTATTCTTCTGAGCAGCACATTTGAAAGCATTAGTTATTTCTGAATCAACTATTTCTAACATTTCCAGATTTTTATCATGAGCAGACCATGATGCTTACTAAGTGCAACACCTAACTATTCTTAACATGGATCTTGGAATATAACATTTAAAAAGCCAAACTAGTTCAGACCAAAGTCTGTCTAGCCAGCATCCCATCTCCAGTAGAGGCCAGAAGCAAACACTAAGGGAACAAAAGAAATATGACAAATATATTTAACAATTCACCTTCCTTTTTTTTTTTTTTTTTTAAACTGCCTGCTTGCTTTTAGATGATCCCAATATTTTATGTTGGAAGAGACCATGAGCAGTCCAACTCCCAGTCATCCTTTTCACACTGGTTCTGATTTGGCAGACCTCAATTGTGTAACATCCTTTTTCCAGGCTGAAGTGTCCTCACCAGCTCAGTTGTTCCTCATACCTTCATTCCTCTCATCAGTCCTGTTGCCCTCCTAGGCTTTCCAAGATGCAGGAACCAGAATGCCACACAGTAATTCAAGGGTATAGGCAAACCATAGATTAATACAATGGGAGTAATACTCTGTGTTTCTGTTGTCTGTGTCTGTTGTAACAAATCTTAATGCTTGATATGCCTGGCAGATGTCTTTAAGTATTACTAAGCACTGCCTACCTGAAAACACAGCTCCCAAGTGGAAACAGTCAGCACAGAGGCCATCAGTTTATGCGTGAAGTTAGGACTGGTTTTCACCTGCATGCATCACTTTTATCTACGCTACGTTTTGTCAGTCATTTTATTCCCCAGTCACTGGTGTCTTCTAACTGAGTTTGTCTACAAGCCTGCTGCAATTCCATAATCAGTCCTCACCCTTACTAGCTCAAATAGTTTTGCAGCATCAGTAAGGTGTCCCTCCCCACTTCCTTCCCAGGACCATTATGAATAGATGGGATAGTAAAGGTCCCCACATCAAACCCGTCATTTACTCCTACCCTCTGTTTCTTACCTTTTTAACTGGCTATTTTTCCATGCAGAAGCCTTCTCTATTATCTCATCACTACTTAATTTTCTTGAAAGTCTTTGGAAAGAGATGCTGTTAAAAGCCTTTATGAAACTTCAGTAGAACATAGCAGCCAGATCAACTTATTAGTGGCCTTGCTTGCTGACCACTTCAAAAAATATGAAGAGTAAGGCAGAACTTCTGTGAAAATGCCATTGATTCTTCACAACTAAATCATATTTACTAGGTGCTGGTATGTCCTTAACTTTAGTTCCTACTGAGATGCACAGTACTGATGTCCAACTTACATGTCTGTACTTCCTGCGTTTCCTGGAACTTTTTTTTTTTTTTTTAATTTTGCCCTTGAGTTTTCTTTGGTGAGTTAATATCATCCCTTCCCAGCAATCCGCTATTGCTCATTTTGTCTGTTTCTTCTACAACTGCTTCTACAGTCACTGTAATTTCTGAGAGATTCTGCTGCAGCTCACCCGTAAGAAGGGTTTTAAAATGTGACTCTCTCCACTTACCTCCACAGCAACGAGCAACATAGCATCAATTTACCTCCCCCTGCAACAGCCTGCAGCAGCCTTGTTCTTGCTGACTACTCCTTGTCATCCCTCAGCCCCCCTGAGTGCTTCTTGCTCCTGCTGCATATGAAATATGGTATTTTGGTTTAATAGCGTTTTGCGGAGCTTTGAGCAAATTAATCAAACTCCCTCCCCCCCCTTCCTTTAGGCCTACTTCTATGCGCTAAAGTTTCTGATCCTTCTGTTTTATTCGTTTAGCTAAAACTTCAGCTTTTTAGAGGATAGTTTCTTATTTCCTGTGGCCTTCTGTTACCTTGCTGTTCAACTACGCAGTCAGCCTTCCCTTTAGCCTTCCTCAAGCCTTTCTTAGCTGATAGCATGCACTGGCACTGTGCACTGAACATGTACTATTCTCCACACCACTTGTAAGGATGTAATTCCTTTAGATCCCCATTTTAGCTTGAAAAGTTCATGAACGAGAGCAACAGCTAACTGGACTCAATAAAGCTCAAAATCCATTGCGGTCTTAGATTAAGAAACTGCCAGTCTGTTCAGATTATTACTATTATAAAATCATGAATCACAAGCATAGGGAAGAGGGTATTTTGATTGCTTATGCTGGTGGAGAGAATAAATAATGGTTTGACCTTATAATTCAACCTAATATGACAAAAAAGCAAAAAGCTAAAGCTGCAACGTTAAATCTTTGAAATGTCAGGAAATCCTGAAGTTTTATATCAGCCTTCACGCTGTCTTCTTACATTACAATAAATCTCTATCTTAAATGGCAGAAAGCTAACCAAGGTTACACTAACGTATACTGAAACCTTAAATACATACATAAAGAATTATTAGATATGCAAGCATAGGATCCTGAGATATGTTATATTAGAGATAATTCTTATAGTATCCCTTTATTCTTAGAAAAGCCTGATAGAAGATCTCTTCCCTCTATATTCAATAATTCTTCCAGCATCCCTTGTCCTTCCATCCCTCCCAGTTAGCTACTAGGCCTGCCTTAGAAGCAAAGAGAAAACTAACTGGCTGAGCTGAATTCCAGATGCAAGTTAAGTGTCACAGTTTTTACTGATACAGTCTATGTCACATAGCAACTAAACTTTCATTCAAATAAAGGTTGTAAGTTCTGACACAGAAATCACTGTTTAAAAAAATGTTGGTGGTGTAGAAAAAGCAGCCTATATACATAATTGCATAGGCGCAATACATAATTGAAGGACTAGTATCCAAGATGCAATGTAGTTACGTTATTCTTAAAGATTGCGAGCAAATCTGCTTATGTGTTTAAACGCGTGCACGCACGCGCACACACACACACACACTAACCCACATCCTCTATGTGTTTACAGATGCCTCCAGTCTTAAACAAGCTGGACAGGCACAGAGTTACAAACTACAAAAATGCACTAAGAGAAATTGCTGTCAGAACATACAGCATGCACCCCCTAGAATATGAAAGAAACAAATGTCAGAATATTGGCACTGTCCGATATAAAACAAAGAAGCCCTCAATAACCCACCAATGTGTTTGGAAATACACTATACCAGTCTGCATGGCACAGAGAGCAGAACTGTTTGTTTCAGCATTTACGTAATCGTACAAATTAGGGGTAGTAAACTCCCAAATTCCTACAAACTTTGTGACATGCTTGACCCAAATTATGTGTGTACAATAATGAACATTTTTTCATAGTTTCAGGTAAATTTGGAAAAAAGAGTAAAGATTAAGCAGGAGCAAATCAATTATTTTCCGAAATTTCCTTTGAATATCTTTTTCTTTGAATAACTTTTTAAAATCATGTGTACATAAAGCAATATACAGAGCTGTGTTTAGTAAGAACAAGTATTTCTGATATAAAAGAAAAAGGAAATACAGGTAAAGAAAAATCCTCTTTTTTTTTTTTTTGCACCTAGGAGAATATTTACAACTACAATAGTGGTATGAGCGAGTCATGTGGTTATTACTACTAAAGCCATTAGCTGAAAAATGCTGCTAGCCATCCCACTAGGATAATCAGGTTACAGCTACTGTCAGATTGGGTTTACAAACGTACCAAAACAATGCGGCATCTCTTCTAGATTTATAGACTACGTTCTACTCTTTTCAGTAACTCAGCTGAAACATTCCTCTCCTCCATGTAATTATAAAAAAGAAAACCCAACCAAAAACCCCTGTTGCTCCCAGTTTTAGACTAGGAAATTATTTCATTAAGACAGAATCATTTTCCATCTATTCCCATCTCATAACATACACCATAAGAAGAGCTTATAAAATTCCAATAAGGTCCTGTTAAATGCATTCCTGTGACAAAAGAGGTTTTCTGCAAGAGATATTCCTGCTACTAACGGACATACATTGCATGCAAAAATTCAGTCAAAACATAATCAGTTAACAGTTGCCTCTGAAAAATTAATCCGAAAGACATTATTAATGTTGCAGTAAAATAAACAAGTTTACACATTTTGCTTTTTCTAAGCATTAGCTTAACATGCTGGAAGATTATTGTTTTCTGTGGGAATTGTATCACCATCTCATTTTCTCCATCATTACTGCTGGGATGCCATAGCAAACCAACTAGATGCTTAAAAAAAATGGTTTTTTTTTTTTTGTTTATTTGCACGGTAGCCCATTTCAGATCTCTTTAAAAAAATGAGAGTTGAAAAAACAGTAAGAACCTACTTCAGCCATCAAAGCACTATAGGTTTTCTTCATATCAAATCTCTCTGACTTTGTGGCAAATTTCAATTAAGGATATTCCTCTTTAGAAACGCCTAATATTTTAAGTCACTTTTATATAACCAATGAAAAATCTGATCAAATTTGAGGTCTACATGGCAAATGAAGAAAATGAAACAAGTAATGATAACCCTTCTCAAATTGAAAACAAACAGTACTCATCTTCCTGGCATTACAGAACAAACTTCCACTAACACATGTTTCAAGGCATCGCTCAAAATACTGATCCGGGTTTAAGACCATCTCACAATGTAATTAGGCCCCACCAAAATTGAAAGCTGCAGTAACTTTAAGCCACAGCCATACCCGTGTGCATGCACTCATGTGAAAGTATCGCACACACTAAATTGCACTGAGGCCGTGACAACATGCAACTTAGTAATGTGCAATATCTCCACCAGAGCAAGCAGAATGGGAGCTTCAGGGAAGAAGGGTATGGTGCATTCAGGAAGAGAACGACATGCTGCTCAGGGAAAGGAAAATGGTTCAGGCAAAGGTGTGCATGCTACTACTTTGGAGACCTGTGAATTGGAGAACTACTGCTTCATCCATTCAGGGGAGGGGAGAAAAAAAAAAAAAAGATCCAGACAAGAACACCACCTGCCTATTTCAGGGGGAAAGGACATAATTTTCCTACTAATGCAGTGAGGTAGGCGACTTATGAATTAACTCGATTTTACAGAACCTTCCTGAACAAAGCAAATCTCAAAACTGGTATGTGCAGATGAAGATTTCCCACCGACCCTCAAAATACTACATTATTAATCTAATTACAATGAAAAATTTCACTAACTAGTATTGAGAACTAAAATGATCTAAATCCAGTAAACCAGTCCAAGTGGTTCTTGCATTTCTAAAGCAGGCAAACTTCCTAACCCTGACTGAGAGTGCTGCCGAAAGAATTCCTGCAGCTCAGCCTACTCTGGCATAACCCTTCTGCCGTGGTCACCAGTCCCCTCCCTATTCCCCTTTCTCCACTGGTTCCTGTAGCTGACTTCTAGTAGTTTCAGTGAAAGAAAATAATGTATTTACTATATTCACAGGCTACTAAACACCACTGCCAGTCAAGGAGACTCTTGCACACAATGAAGGTGCAATACTACGTTCAGAATTCATCGCACTTTTGTGCTGATACATACTTATGTAATATGGAAAACAGGAAAAAATAAAAATTAAAAAACAAAAAAAAAGGACAGAATAGCAGGAAGGACAAAAGGCAAAGGGCACATGGAACACTTATCAAGAAGAAGAAATAATAATGAAGTGTGGCCACAGCAAGAAAGTTAAAATTGGAGTGAGAGAGACCTGAGATTGATTGCAAACCAAGGAAAAAGAGAAACAGATAAACCAACTGGGCATGAAAGACCAAAACTATTAGACAACAGAATCTCTTTTGCTACTGAGGCATTAGCAGCATTCATGATTATTAACATTTTCCTAGATTTTTATTTCCCACCTCATTTGCAGGCAATGACACATGAAATTCCAGCATGGAATTTGGCATTCTGAATTTTGAATGAGTTGCTTTATTCAAAGTCACACCAGTACTTCACACATCAGTCAGAAAACCATGTGGTCACACATGCCTTTGGTAGTGACCTTCCTCAGAGGCTTTTTGGCAAAGTCAAGGTCAAACGCCCAGCTTACAAAAAGAATCACATTCGCAACACGGGGAAAGACCAAACCAGGAGGAGGCCACCCCTTGTGTTTCCCTTGGCCTCTTTGTCCCAGGACAAGCCTAGAAAGAATTAATTACGTTCCCAGGCTGAGAAGCTCCACCCTGAGCAACGGCACTTCTTGCATCCCTCCCTCTCCTGTGGGTGCCTACAGTATTAGAAGAGCAAGAGCTACATGAAGATGAAGCCAGACACTCCGTGGCAGTGCACAAAGACTAGCAACAGATCAAGCACAGATATTAGAGACAGCTGTTCCTTTGGAAAAGCAGAAGACTACACTTCTGCCAGGAAGAAGTGTTGGACTTCACCCTTAAGGTCCCTTCTAGGTGTTTCATTAGAAGTTCAAGACTCAGCAATAAACCATTAAGAAAACCCCACCCCAAACAATAACAAAATAAAACTAGTAAAAAATGCCTCCTCTCTTATTTGGCACTTTGGCAGCTTCATCTAGACTCCTCTGTCCCCTCCTGGTCTCCACAGTCCAGGAAAGATTTGTTATGGGCCCAGTTAAAATTCTTTGAGAGGGTAAGGGGCACACAAAGAAGCTGTGCTATATTTCACAGGCCCAAACCTACCATTTCTGGCAGTTACCTTTTATTGAAAAGTCTGCTCTACATTTGATATATGCACCCCCTTCAACAAAGTTTTGGAGGCATCTGTCAGGATGCTGGTCTACAATTTCACCTACCTGACCTGAAGGAAAAAGAGAAGGAAAAAAAAAAAACAAACAACTCAGAAAAACCAGGTATGCACCTTCTGCTCAGATAACATGCCCATCACCAGACCAAGCTGGCATTAACGAGGCAAACAGTTTGCATTTGGGCTCAGAGGAGACCAACTTTTCATAAAGTACTGGCAGGATCTTACCACTACAAGAGTTTCAAGCTCTGGGCCTCAATCTACTTTTAGACCCCCTCAGATACTGCTGCCACCATCTTGCTGAAGGGAGCCCAGGCACAGTGCTATAGTGTCATGTCAGAGCTGTTGGAGGCATCAGGAGCAACCAATCTGCCAGGCAACAGCGTGGAGCCCATGGAGGTGAATCTACCTCAAGACGAAGAAGAGCCAATGGAAGTGGGATGACCTGGCACCACACCAGCGCACCCTGGCTCCGTCTGTGAGACCGCTGGGAGACCACAAACTGTATGGACATCCTGCAGGCTCACTACAATGCCTCCCACCAACAAATAGTTCTTTTGTGGACTGTCAAGGGTTGCCTGAGCCCTTCTTTCCTATCCCACTCCACTGTGAAGAGGTGCCATCTCTTCTGCACTGAGCCCCTGGCTTCCATTGAGCTGCCATCTTCCCCAGACAGCAAGGGACATCCCCACCAGCTGCCCTGCCCTCCCCAGGTGGGAAGGGGCACCCACAACCTTGTGGAAGGTCGCCTGTCCCACTACTGCCCAGGCCCTTACTTCAGGCCATTGCCAGCATCAGCCCCACCACTCACCTGAGGCATGCCACCACCACGGGTGGCATTTGTCCTGCTGAGCACAAGGTAGTGGCCCTCTCACCCTGTGGTCCCCTTCTCCTGCCAATGCCTCACCCACCCGGATACCATGGGAGGCTGTGTCATGGGCCTTGATCAAGTCTGAGGAAATGGCAGTCACTGCTCTCCCCTGGTCCCGCTAGGACAGGCACCTCCTCAAAGCAGGGTTTGTGGTTGTCCCAGCACAACTTGTCCTTGGTGAAGCTGTGCTGGGTGTTCCCTGATGGCACCTTGTCCTTCGCATGCCTCCAAGTCATCTTCCATCATTCACTGCTCTGCCCTTGTACCAATAGGCTAGCCAAGCAAAGTCTTGGGTCAAGCGTGGCATTACTTGCCCTTGGTGAATCCCTGTTGGTTCCCTCCACCTGATATGTGCTGCTGGCATTTTGCCTCCCTTCTGTCCTGGACGAACAGGTTTCCTATCAAAGGCTGGGAGGACATTTCATCGCATGGCTTGCAGCAGGTAACTCTTGGATTCCCTTCAGCTTCTTCAGAACTCATGCAGTGTCACCACAGCTGCATCTTTTTTTCCTCCCTTTACTCAAGTGCAAATTTAACGTCTGAGGTATTGTGATGGAAAGAGTCTGGAAAGCTGTTCTCAGTCCAGAGCAGCTCAAAAAAATCAATCCATGTGAACAGAGAACTGTCACTATCTTTGCAAACTCATCACCAAGGGAGTTAGAAAAATATTTACAAATCTACAGCTACTTATAGGCAGGACAACAAAAATCACAGCACAGCTTCAATGAGAGGAACTGCAATGGGAAAAGGTCTTGGTTTGATTAGGTGCTTGTTGGGTAACAGCTTCAAGTTAAGGGATTTCTTGAGCTACGGAAACTGTTTGCTGATTGCCCTCCACTTCTTTCCCTCTTACTCTTCTCACAAATAGATGGCACAGGACACAAAGGAACAAACTTCCTTGATTGTATCCAAGTCCCGTAGTGCTTTGCACAAACATGTTTTAAGTAGAAGAGCAACTTAAGTGATTGACATGGGCCAAGAGACACAAAAATACTCCTCTTCCATGAGCAACAGAGATGTAACTGCATCTCTTGACAGGAGGATCCCTGCCCTCCGGACAGGACTAATTAGATGCACTCTTAGCTTTGTGCACATGCTATGTCCTGCTGAAGAGTGATGGGAACTGGAACACAGGTGGTGACTTTCAAGATTTAGAACCTGATCTTTCTATGCTTTTGGTCAACTTGAATGCATGAGTATTTTGAGGCTGAATTCACGTTGTGTAACATTGTCACAGTCTAATGATGAAAGTGACTACAGAAGCTTCATTATTTGATAATTCATAATACAAATGAAGCCTCTTCCTCCCATCCTACCACCAAACATTAACATTCATGTTGCACACCTTTTATAGATGAGGTGAACAAGCCAGTTTTAGATTCCTACCCCTCTAGCAATAACTCATCTTCAAAAACAAAGGATAGCTGCTACTTTGTGACAGAAGAAATGGCTTGCAGTGGCAATTGTTTTTCATACGGCAACAAATTGGGCATACATAAACTCATGGGCATTTGTTACTATACTCTTCAAATTTACATACTGACGATCACAATAAGCATTGAGTGGAATGCAAGCTAATCTAGAAGCATTACGATAAATCTTTAGGTACAACTGAGCAAGAGAGAGGAACTTCTGAAAATCTCAAAAAAGCATTCCAAAGAATTCAAGTAAGACACAAAGTACAAGCTACTCCAAACAAACAGATATGACTGACTGATTCAGGCTGCCTTAGTGAACACATAGACCGAGTTCTCTTGCGTGTGACAAGCGGCTTCGCATTCCACATTCTCCAGACACTGGCTTTTCTCATCGTATTTGCAGTTACTGATGCATACTGGCTCTTTCCAACTCATTTTCCAGTGGCTTCTCTAACATTATTTTCTTTCTTTCCACCATTCTAAACTCTGACAAATATCTTGGGTCACCTGTGTCACAGACCTATAAACTTAAAATTGCATTTAATACAACCCTCCTTGCAGGCTATCCATACCCAGAGAAACCATATCCTATTTTTTGACACTGCTCCCCTTTACTAAGGGCTAAAGAGAACAATTCATAAGACAGGTTTCAGTTTCTAAATCTGCTCTCGCGTTCTTCAGAAGAGATAGGACCAAGATATTAACCATGTGATCAATGAAAACTCAGTAGCAGTCACTCAAGAGAAGGGCTATTAACTTTCTGGCAGAATTCCAAATTTGTTGCTTTCTACCTGGATTGCCCATTCATTTCAAATGACTACAGCAGTTACCATTGTTGTTCACAATCTTACACAGCATGATATAACTTTCTCAGTCTTAAAATGTACCCAGAAACGGCTTAATTCCAGTAACAGATAACAACACTCCCTTGTAAAGTACACCTAAGAACAATGGCAAACATTTGGCAATGAGTTTGGAAAGCAGTTTCAATACATGGCCAGTTTAAAGTCTATTCATGTTTTGTATGTATGCGCAAGGTGACACAGAAAGCAGTGGTATAAGAGACAACGGCTGTAGAGAATTTAGCATGGAATCTGTTGACTTTGCCCAGTCCATCAACTGTTTCAAAAAAGTGAGCTATGACTTAAACACCTTATTTAAAATCCACTTATTATGTTACCAATATGTTAGTGTTTCAAGCTGCTAACAACAGGTGAAAGCTGACAGTTTCATTCATCTGTGACGCATGAAATACATTACTGTACCCCAAAAATTGCTTTATTGTGAGATCTCAGTGAACCATATTTAAAAACAGAAAAAAAAAAATCTTCCTTCAATTACTGTAGTAGTTTAGAGGTGAAACATAAGAATGGTAACTAAGCATAAAACACTGTGGATGCACTCCAGAGGTGCAGTACAGTAGTATTTTAAGTGGGCTAAAGAGAGCGTTCCCCTGTTGCTCCCTTTGGTGTAATTTGGTTCATGGAGATCACGAACAAGATTTCTCTCAGATGAAACTGAACTGGAAAATGCACTCCAAGAGCATATCTAATACACTCCAGCTGCAAATGGGTACTTAGTCCCCAAGATTAGACTAAAAATAGTTCAAACTAAGTAAGTCTGAAATGCGTGCAGCACAGATGTCAGGTCCTCCATTTCCACTGTTTTGCTATATGAATCTGCTCCTAGTGAGCTGCACTAGCAATTAATACCAACATAGCTGCAAACACACTGCTTCCTGATGGGTTAGGGACTTGATGGGTGTTACCAGTTTTATAAAATACTAGTATTCACTACAGGACAGACCGCTGAAATTTTTCTAAGGCAAGTCTAATCAAATTGCTCTTTCAACCATCAAGGGGGGGGAAAAATCATCAAAGCAAGGTTTGTGAAAATCTTTTTAGATTTGCAACTCATCTTTGAAACATGAGCTGTTGCAATTACTAAGTATTTGTAGTTGAACATCAAATTTAAAGAAGAATTTTCCAGAAATGGCAAGAAATCAACGACATACCTTATTGCTTCCTCCACAGATTGGCCAACTATATTTGAGGAGGGACCTGGCTGAGACAAAGGTGTCAGGCTTATCACCCACTTTACTGGCTTGTAGTACTCATCACTGGAACTCAATAGGTAGAACAGCGTGGTCAGAAAAATCACCTGCAAAACAAAATGGAGTTTTAAATGAAAAGGCAATAAATACTTTCCAGAACTACAGTATGCAGTTATGCTTCAGATACTGAACTTAATTGGAAAGGCACAAAATACTATTCCACAAGCTTAGATTTAGAGAAACACACAGAGCTAGAAGAATAATTTTTTCCCCTGCTCCACAAAGGACTTAGTAGTTATAGCTAAACGTTATAAAACTTTTAGCCCTGTTCAGCCTCGTCCCAAAGTCACATCTAGATCAAACAACTAGAATGTTCTAGATCAACATCATCTAGATCTAGTTGGTTTTTTTCCAGCATGTTTAGCAGCTCAAAGAATTGCTGAATAGTAACATCTATTCTTACAAAAAAGAAAAAAAAAACAAAACCACAAAAAAAACAGCAAAAACCTGCCAAATAAATCTGAGTTGTTTCAAGAGTCATTATGCAGCTGGGTATCAGATACAAATTAAATAAAAACTCACAAACACAAAATTTATAATATTTATTAGGTTGGCAATCCTGACTGAATACTCCTTCTGTGAGTTTGAAGATGAGTCTCAGTGATGGCAGTTCCATTGTTTCAGTTTAAAGACCAAAAAAATACAATCAGATTGTATTAGCTTCCCATATGTTGCAGTCCACTGTGTTTTCCTTATTTTCCTGTTAGTGGGCTCAGCAACTTCTTGGGCTAAGCATACATCACAGAAACGTGTCCAGCTTGCAATAGAGTACCTCAAATAAGGAAAATCCATTCTATATGCTCCAATGGTAAACTTTGGCTTATATTTGCTTTATCTGCAAGCCTTAAGATCTTTTTTCTTTCTTACCAAGATTAAAAAGAATTCTTTTACTTTCCTTATTTCTAACCTACTCGTATGCTAGAATAAACCGCTTTTAAATCTTTTGATAAGCTGAACAGACTGACCTTTGTAAGTCTCTTACTTTCAAGGATTTTATCCTCCAGTCTGCAGACACCTCATGCCCTTTTCCTGTATTCTCTCTGAACATGCTCAGAAAAAAATGCAGACAGCACAACATGCAGTATTGCATTACCAGTCTCAAGAATGCCATCCATTTGTCTCTCTTCCTAATTCCTTTCTACTCAGTGAAATATTACTACTACTTCTCCCCACCCTCCCAGCCTTTAACTTGGAAGTCACACTCAGCGGTTCACCTACTGTGACCCCTTTCCAAAACGTCATATATAGGTGTAGGCTGTGTTCTACCTTCCCAGGTATGTAACTTCTGCCCTGGGTGAAAAACTAATCTATCAACTAAAACAAGTCATTACAACAGCACGTTTAAGCTGTTAACATTCATTTTGAGATCGTTAAAAAAACTAACCCCTGAATTAGGCCTTGGTTTAACAGGAAATAACCCAGTGCCAGTAGCAAAATCAGGTATGTTTTATTATAACTTCAAATGAGTAAATTTTAAAACCTGAATCAGATTTTAGCATCCTCTGTAATGCTGCAAGTATGGTTATTTGCTCCTTGATAGTGCCTGCCAGTTCTCCTAAGCTACTGTAATATTTCCTGATTTCAGTACAGAACTCCCTACGCTGAAGCAGGCATCCAGGTGGTGGTTTGTCTTACTTCCACTGGGATCTGGCTACAGATCCTTCTTGCAGTGCAGTTTTCAACACAGAAAGCAGCACATTGCTCCAAGTACAAAATCCACTCCTCCTGACACTTACAAAAAGCAAACTGAAAAAACAGCTCCACTGGATCTTGTTTTATTAGGACAGCCTCAAATAACTTCTGAAGATGTTGCCTTTTGAAAAGAATACGGCAGCCAGGGAATGAGCAAATTAACTGCAGCAAACAGGCAAGGCTTGATTCCCTGTGGTATGAGAAACATACAGGGCTGACTTGAGGCAGGCTATGAATAAGAGCTGAGGATTAGTTCAAGTGGCAACAGGCACAGCACCTGTACTGACTGGAAAAGCTGTCCTTCCCCAGCGTATACAGAAGAAACGTGCTTTCTTGGGGAGTAACAGCACGCCGACATACACATATTCTACCTGAACTGTAAAAGCCAAAGTGACAACTGGGGATGAACAGCAATGGAATAAAATGGTGTTAAACTGAACTACAAGCTAGGAAGAGATACAAACCTAGCTCAATTCCTGTTAAGACAAGATGCATGACAAAATCAACTGAATTTTAGATTATCAGCATTTTGGGAAATTAACGTATTTGCTTTAACTCAATAGGTAAAGAAATGCAAAAAGAAGCAGTAGTCATAGAATATAATAATTTTAGCAAGTGGCTTTCTGACTCTTCAAACAAGTAGAATAGCCTCGATAGTACATTCAGCAGCAAAAAGATATGTCCTACCCTGCGTCAACCAGAGTCTGAAAATTTTCAGACCTCTTTTACAGGTTATCTGAGATTTCAGACTTTACCTAAATTGTTTCCTAAGCAACAGTCCAAGAACCTGCTGATGACTATGAGGAGGAAGTCACCAGAGATAAAGTAACAAATCTTTCCATTGTTAAACAATTGATGGATTACTATTTCTCGCAGTAGAATTTGTTCTGTAGCCCAAAATGTTAAATACTCTAATTTGAGGGGGGATAGACTGCATTCACAGAGAAAGCTATGGGTAAACACTCTATACTAAAATGGTAATTCAGCATTTCCGTGTATATCAAGAAACACAGGACTTAATTGCTTGTGCATCAGGTCCATAGACTGGGAAAATATTTTGGTATCTGCTTTCCATACTCAATTTTCTGCCCAAAACCTTTGTCCTTAGTTTGTTTTGGTTTGGTTTTTTTCAGCATCAAAATTTTACATATCCCCTGCAGGACTGTAGACACCCATCAGGCAAATGGAGCTTTTCTCTTCCGATCTTTGTAACAGAGTATGAGCAGAGCGTGTGTGCACACACACCTGCATGTGTGAGCGTACATGTGTGCGTATACATACACGTACACACACACATAGGCATATATATATATATATATGTATCCATGCACGTGTGTGTGGATAGGAACTTGCATTCAGAAGTGAAACAGAAGCAGCACTCCTGTAACTAACGATGAGTTTTCAAACCTCTGTTGAGGACCTGAATACAGTCTTACTGGATCACGGATGGATACACTATGCAGCCTACTTCCTACTGAATGTTTTGATGGAAGATGTATTTTTCAAAATGAAGGTTCTTAACAAAGTGTCCCTTATTTCTGTGTTTTAAAGCACAATTTTTTTAAACCGTTTTTCAAAATAAAATTCACTATTTTATTTTTTTATTCAAGATGACTAAAATTGGACTGAAATGTCGTCAGTTGAAAAGCTAACCACTTCAGGAACTATCTTGTTGTAAAATTTAAATTAGCTTGTGCCACTTCAAACTAGTAACAACTCCCCTGTAGCAACTAAGAATCCTGCAAAATGAAAAAAATACAAGTTTCGTTAAAGCTGGAGTAGTGCTTTCTTTTAAACAGAGCTCTACCTAAACATAATTAAAAAAAAATTCCTTCTGTTCCACATTCAGAAAAAAAACTTCCCTCAGTAGCCCATTAAATATATCTTTTGTAAAAACACAGACACAGTATTTTCAAGAGAGTCAGCTTTTTCAGCTGCCACTGCTGGCTGGACCACAGCAACGCACAAAATGTGCTCAAATGCCGCCTACCTAGCTTTAGGGTTCAGTCCATTCAAAATGTAAAAATTCCATTCCAAAACTGCATTAAAAAAAAGGGACATGAGGAAATGATATTGGGCCAGGTAGCTGTTGAAGATGCAGCAACTAAACTAGAACAATCAAAACCTCTGAAACTATTTGCCTTCACTTTTAAAAGAACTTTATACAAAAGCTCTTTCTCCTTACAGGAGAATAGTGAGAGTTTTCCCAGGAGACCATGAACTTCTTAATTCAAGACTTTCCAGAAGAGAGCAGAAAACAGCTCATGCTGAAATCTCAGCTTAAAGAAAAACTAAATTGTTAAAGATATCCACCCTTGAAAAGAAATTTATTGAAAAAAAAAATCTCACTACAGCAAAAGATGTAATGGCTTGAGACCCCAGAAGAACAAGAACTGTTAAGGTCACTTCTGGTCGTCATCTCCTCCTCACTTGGAGGGTGTTTTTCTTTAGCTCTGAAGGAAGAAACGTGAATAGCAGACAAATCTAACAATGACAAATGTTAAGAAAGCTGCAGTGATTTATCCTAGGATCACATAAAAATTAAGTAGCAGTTACATTATTTCTACATTGACTCCATGACAGATCAGTTAGGTTGTCCTAAACAGTACTCAACTAAATTCTCACAACAGCTAGCATTTTCATTTACTTATTGCCCCCCAAAATGGAGTGTATTCATCTTTATTCAGTGCAGGCTATTTACTGAATATCCTAAATTTAAGTCCTTTCTCCTTCAGTCATAAGCTGTTAACAAACCCACACTAGACACTATTAAGACAAGTTCCATTAATTTTTTTGTGTTTTAAGAGAAAAACTGTTTAGTTTTTGTAGCAAGAACCTTTGTGAAAGACTTTCATAAAGACGCGAAACCATGCCTCTGAATAGACACAACGGCCTATGAAAAGTACCGTGCAAACAAGACTAAGTTATAGCAGTCTCCCACAGCGTTTAACAGCATTAATAACCACTTTTCAGTTAGGCACGCAAATTTTAAATGCCTTCAAAAGAGGCAGTTCATACAGTAACAAGAACATCAACACTTATATATGACATTTTATGTGCATAAAAATGGAGGCAAGCATATCCCTTTACCCTGGCATATTTAAATTACAGTTAACAGGACGAAGTTGTTCAGTGATTTTTTTGCCTTATTTCTTAAAAGTTGAAGTATTTTAATTTATCAGTTCTGCTGCTTGCTTTTCAAAGGCTACCTTTACCAAGAATCTACAGAAAGAACCTAGACATGTATTAAAATAAATCTTCCCTATATGTGCAAGATCACTAGGAGTGCAAAATGAAAGCTTGTGGTCAAATCCGAGAAACCAAGAGTGCAGGTCTGATGTGTTCTGGTGGAGAAAGCTTTATATGAGCATTTTAAGTAACATGTTCAACCCACAACAGAATTGGAGGAAACAGAATAGCCTTTAGGGCATCCAATCTTTAAAAGAAGTCCAACACAGCAATATCCCAAACTAGCTCTGCTAAACCAGCTGACTGCACAGTGCCCCACCAAGTGGCAGGACCCTGCTGACAAGACAAAAAGGCAGATCACACATCACAGCAACACCATGTAATGAACTTAGTATAAGCCGGTAGGCATCTAGAGCTGAAGTTTGTGTCTGAGCAATGAGTGCATTGAAATCATCTGCAGCTATTACCCAAACTTGTAATTTTTAAGTATACTAACTTCTCAGACACTGTTTTCAATGTGTCATCACAGGTGAAGTTGTGAACTAAGGAAGAAAATAAGTATTTTCATGCAATTTGTTCTTTGCTAACTGAAAGATAACTAGAGAACAACAAAATTAAGTGGCAGGGATTTTCTTCAGTTCAAGACAGCCATTCCATTAAGTCTTACTGTGATCTGTCCTTTCTTAAATATTGAAGAGAATCCACGCAGCTGCCTTGAAATGCTGTTAAACTTTATTTCAATTTTGCAGCTTTGCCTACCAAGACCTCACTGCTGAGCAAGCATCAATGAAGGCAATGAAGTTAAATTGGAAAAACACTGTTTTCTTCCAAATGTTTTTGAATCTTGAACTAAAAACCAGGACAAGGATTTCAGTCAAGCTTCCAAGATAGGTATTTGTTTAGTTAAAACAGTAAAAAGTCCCAGGCCAGTGTTTTAAGAGATTTTTATTTTAAGTAACAGCTGTCACAGCAAATGAGAATAAAGTTACCTCTACCACTATAAATTACTCCACACAGCTGTGGCATTTAGAAACAAAAGAAACTATAAACATCTCTCTCACATAATACACTAAAAAGTAATACATCCTTTAAAGAAAACACTGTTAATAAAAAGGTTTCAGAAACTACCACTCATTAATAAGAATTAACTCTGTGTATGAAGCATTTTGCAATTAATCGCTCACAGAGGTTAAATAAAAACAATGCAACAACCCCCTCGCACAGATTTGCTGGAGACACTTCATTAAAAAAAGGGAATAGATGGTAATCCTTGTGAAAGAAATACTTTTGCTGACATTTCCCTGTAACAGTTTTTCCCCTCTTCCGAGAGAATTGGCTTATTTAGGGATATGCTTATGAGGACGTGCCATAAGATTTCAGTAGTTATGCATGATATCACAAGTTACAGCTCAGTATCTTCAAGGCCAGAAACAAGACTTTTCCACGAATAGGATGACAGAAAGACTGCCAGCTCCTTAATGTGGAAGTTACACAAATCTTGCCCTTTACCTAGAATGCCCCCCAAACAACAGATTCAAAAGTTGCAAAATCTTAAAGAATTTTGATATTAGATAAGGTTAGAAGATGTTTTCAATGCTTTAGGTTTGATTTTTCATTGTTATAACGTGTGCAATTAGGTACCTTCAGTAAAACGGACCATGTAAACCGATGACATACTTACCACTGAAAGCACGAAATTGAGAAGAGCTGTCCCACTATGGAAGAGGATTGTCACTAATGTTGTAACTGTAGTAAACAGGAGGCTCACATTACGACTCATCACTATCCACAGAGACTCCAGGATCTGGAAAAGGAGGGGGAAGCAAAGACAAAGTCAGGCACGAGATGCTATTAGCTAGGATAGAGAACTGCTTACAGAGTGATTCATCTCCATCAAACCATACAAAGATGACATTTTTTTAAAAAAATCATCTCCCCTTACTCCTCACTTACAGCAGGTAATATCAACTGAAAACATTGGCTTAACCAAAGACCAGTTTCTAGGTAGATGGTTACAAGGTTTTAGAATTTTTCTCCCACTGCTCAAAATTATTTCATTACGCGAAACTGCAAAAGATCTAGATGCAGTGACACTTGTTTACTGGAATTAACATCACCATCAACTGAAAGCAGACCTTAGTCTTGGGAGAGAAAACTCATCTTTTTAAAAGCAGAAATGCTAAAACATGAAGAATGAGTAACATCACAAGGTAGAAATAAATCTGAATACACCTTCAGATCAAATAATAGAATTACTACTTTAATAAATTTGTTTTTAAAATATTTTATGGTAATGAGATGTGTAATTTTCATGATGTCTGCAGACTACTACACAAGTCGTGATTTAGAGTAGGGATGCATCAGTTAGTCAAGCAATTATGGAAAATAAAGAATGCTAGACAATCTATTAAATTTTGTACTGGCTTGGGGAACTGATTGCTTATTAGTTGCAGATAGTAAAGAGTAGTTTTGAGACATGCCTTTTAACATAAAATACCGTCTACAGCCAAATTAGTTTATGTATGGATGCAGACACATCAATCTGAATAGAGCAGTGACTTCATGAGATATTAAGGACATAAAGGCATGGCATGGCACATGGAAGCATCCTAAATGCAATGCACAGTAGTTTCATAACAAATATTTCTTTCAGAAGGAATACAGTAAGAATGTATTAGCCAAAGTGATTCAAACATATAAAAGAAGCAATGTTACAACTAAAAAGCCATACCTTCTTTCAGACTAACTGATATAACTGGAAAAACTGTAAAAGATCTGACACAAAAGCCCTTCTCTAGGTTTAAAGCTGGAAGCAGAGCCTTCAAAACTAGCAACAGTTACACTTGGTTCAATGAGTATCTTAATCAAGTTGACTGAATTAAAACAAAAACAACCCCAAAACAAGATAAAAACACCCCAGTAAGTAGCTGGCATTTGTAGAGCAAAGGAGTGTGAGCTATGTGATTGCCTCTCCTTTGGAACTGAGTGAAACATATAGAAGACAATTTATTAAACATAATCTTGGGAGGGAATGAGTGCTGGAGGGAAGTGACAGGTAATTACAACACACAGTAAAACCAGAAAGATCTACTTAGTCCATGCTTCTTACTATTTAGTGGGAACTATGAATTTTAAGGCTAATCTTTTGAACAGATTTTATTAGTCTCTCTTGAGAATTCAAGTGAGGTTAGAAGAGGACATTCTACTGAAAAATGTTCTCCCATTGGTACCTGCCCCTTTCCTTTTTCTATGCATTAAGAGTTCATTCTGGGGATGCAGCAGTAGTATAGGTTCATGCAGCCGCCAGGTAATTTCATTAAATGCACATTTCACTATGAGGACTGTAGACAACAGAGGATAGTGATTTTTGAGGGAACAGTCTGTAGATAAAGCAGGTGTCTTTCAGCTGATATTCAGTAAAAACAGGACTGCCATTGCCAATAACCGGCTGCACATTGTATGCTAACTGCACAAGGTTCCAGTCCCAGATGTTTAAGCCTTGTTACTTGGCATGTCAACAGGAGTTAGGCACCAGAGCTCTCCTCTTATGATGTGGAGTTTAATCACAGCTCAGCAGCAAGGCCTTGAAAACAGGGACACAGGCTGAAAACAAAGGCCCCTGAAACACAAGCAGTTCAGTGAGGAAGAAGGCACTGAAGGTGCACAGCCTTAAGAGTTAGGAAAAGATGGCTTTTGCTTTAAGAAAATGCAGTAGCAACTAAGGAAGGGGGTAAAAAACAAAACAAAACAAAACAAAACAGGCAAGCAAAAGGGTAAGGCACTTGCCATGGCATGGAAAAGTAATGCCTCTCCCAAGTACAGTATATACAAGTACAGCACACAGTCCAGGACAGAAGTCAAGGGGTGGGAGTTGTCCAGAAAAAAAAATGCCTTATAAAAAGACACACTCCTTAATTTCAGGGAAGGAGATGCCCATTTCAGTTCCAGCTTTCCTTATTTAAGAGCTTTTGAGCCTGCTCACTTTGACTTCAGTGACTCAGACCATCAAGGATAGTGGCTATTGGTGCCAACTACACAGCCTCACCACAGCGGTATTCTATCCTCACAGCTCACACAGGATATAACTGTTAAGGACTGACCACTTTGAATACATAATGATAACAATTAGTAGACTGTAAAACAAACCATTAGCATGAAGTGCATTGTTAATGAAAGGTGGTCTAGCAAAGTTTTGTTTTAAAGATTGAAACTAGTCTGATTCACCAGTCTTCTAAATACTCATTGCATTGATCGCTAATTCCCTCCCTCGCAGAGTCACTTGCAACCCATCAGCTGAGCTGATACTGGTGAGTGGTTCACAAAGAGAGGGGCTTGGTCCATTTGCTACAAGACAACGTACATCTGGTGGGGACTGGAAAAATTTCATTCAAAATAGTGTGTTCCTCCAGTATAGGATGTATTTGTTTAACACTTTCCCTAGAAGCTTTAGCCTAAGGAGCTGATAACAAGGCCCAGTGAGCATGAGTTCATGAAAGGCAGGTCCTGCCTGACCAACCGGATTTCCTTCTATGACCAGGTGACCCACCTGGTGGATGAGGGAAAGGCTGTGCATGTTGTCTACCTGGACTTCAGCAAAGCCTTTGACACAGTCTCCCACAGCACTCTCCTAGAGAAGCTGGCAGCTCACGGCTTAGATGGGTGTACTCTTCACTGGGTAAAAAACTGGCTGGATGGCCGAGCCCAGAGAGTTGTAGTCAACAGAGTTAAATCCAGTTGGTGGCCGGTCACAAGCGGTGTCCCCCAGGGCTCAGTTCTAGGGCTGATCTTGTTTAATATCTTTATCAATTACCTGGATGAGGGGATTGAATGTGCCCTTGGTAAGTTTGCAGAAGACACCAAACTGGATGGGAGTGTCGATCTGCTCGAGGGGAGGAGGGCTCTGCAGAGGGACGTGGACAGGCTGGATCGATGGGCCAAGGCCAACTGTATGAGGTTCAACAAGGCCAAGTCCCAGGTCCTGCACTTGGGTCACAACAGCCCCATGCAACACTACAGGCTTGGCAAACAGTGGCTGGAAAGCTGCCTGGTGGAAAAAGACCTGGGGGTACTGTTTGACAGCCGGCTGAATATGAGCCAGCAGTGTGCCCAGGTGGCCAAGAAGGCCAATGGCATCCTGGCTTGTATCAGGCATAGTGTGGCCAGCAAAAGTAGGGAAGTGATCGTGCCCCTGTACTCGGCACTGGTGAGGCCACACCTTGAATACTGTGTTTGGTTTTGGGCCTCTCACTACAAGAAAGATGTGTTGCTGGAACATTTCCAGAGGAGAACAACAAAGCTGGTGAGGGGTCTGGAGCACAAGTCTTACAAGGAGCGGCTGAGGGAACTGGGGTTGTTTAGCCTGGAGAAGAGGAGGCTGAGGGAAGACCTTATTGCCCTCTACAACTGCCTGACAGGAGGCTGTAGTGAGGTGGGGGTCGGCCTCTTCTCCCTGGTAATGGGCGATAGGACGAGGGGGAATGGCCTCAAGTTGCACCAGGGCAGGTTTAGGTTAGACATTAGGAAAAATATTTTCAGTGGAAGGGTTGTCAAGCATTGGAACAGGCTGCCCAGAGAAGTGGTCGAGTCCCCATCCCTGGAGGTATTTAAAAGACAGGTAGGTGGTTCAACCTTCCCAATACAGAAGAACATCCTCGTTAGGCAGAGTCATTGATTGGAACTGTTGAACTAGTTATCAGTAGCATTTGCTTTAGAGTAAGCACGGATAGTGCCTTTCGTTCAGCTTCGGTATGTCTTAGGAAAGCAAGTGCGTCTTAATTTAGGACTCCTCTCCAGCTACAAAGTAAATTCCTCTTTATGCATACGTACCATTAAAATTTCAAGATACATGCTTCTCATCGCTAAGATGGGAAGACAGACATAGAAGACATTAATCATTATTAAATACAGTCTCAGAAAGTGCTCAAATACTTCAGTAACACTGAGAAAAATCAAAATACATATACCTGCATCTGAGTCCATAATGCTGTTTGATTCCCAGAGTGTACTGCAGCTGAGTTAATGAACTCAGTTACTATGCATAAACAATTTCTAACACCTTGCCAAGTGAGATCAGTTATACAAAACACAACTAAGTGTGAATCTTTATGCAATAATAATACTTTTAATACTGTTATTAAATAACAGAAAAAACAGACCTCTTTCCCCAAAATACTACTTTGTTAGTAGCCGTAAGAGATCTGTGTTTAAAAGAGCTATGAAGCTCTACAGAATTCAAGACTCCCTTATGCATCACACCATGATGTGTCACTGTCAGCATCGGTTGCTGTGACTTTCCAATCTGTAACAGGCAGGAAATACAAAATTGGACTTAATGTTCTTAGCCATCTAAGGTATCCTACTGGCCATTTAAACTAGCCAATAACTGAAAGCAAGATTTAAAAGGCACTTGGCCAAAACAAGTTATTTGTTGAGAACAACAAGTTATTTGTTGAGAACTCCAAGTCAACAAACTTCTGGAAGCCAGATAAATTCATGTACCTAATTCGGTTAGAGAGATCATCAATAGATTTATAAAGGGAATAAAACTAGGCACACAGAAGTATTAGGGGAAAAAAAACTGTCCTTCTGTATACTTCTCATTTTTTTCCTGTTCAGTATCATCCTAGCAACTCAAAAATGACAGAAACAGAACAAGTCAATAAACCTTTAAGATAAAAGACAAGTAATGGACTTTGTGAAGAATAATACAGCATGCACAAGATCAAAGGCTTCCTGCTCCAATTCAAAGCTGATTTCCAAATAAATGTTTAGCCGTAAAGTTCTGGGCTAACCCTTCAGGGCTCAACAGCTTATTTTTGAAAAAAACATCTTTGCTTGACCTTTACATGAAACAGAGACAAAATGGCAACTGAAAAAGGACTATCCTCCAGCATCATCTCTTTGAC
Source organism: Butorides virescens (assembly GCA_017310255.1). Lineage (NCBI taxonomy): Eukaryota > Metazoa > Chordata > Aves > Pelecaniformes > Ardeidae > Butorides > Butorides virescens. The sequence continues at coordinate 113,779 of JADKXX010002837.1, forward strand.
TTTCTGATTGTAAAGAAATCAACTCCTCCTCTAAAAATATGCATCAGGTTGAATTTCACCTACTCTGAAAAAAAAAAAAACAACCCACCCATTATGAAGGGCACCAAACCTCTGAACACTTACCTTACTAGAAAAAGAAAATGCATGGTAGTTGCATTATTACTGAAGAATGGACTCTATTAGCTATAAACTTAGGACCTTACTTGAAGAAATTCTCAGGGCCAGAGAAAACATTAGGGTATGTGGCAACTCAGTGAAACATTTGAGAAACTGACTTGATTTGGAACACCCAGATCAGTCACGCTAAAGGCATGGATAGCAAAACCTAACTGAGCTGAAGCTCGCTGTGTACGTCTTAATGGAAGGTCTTCTGTCTTGCTGCCTGGGCAATCTCTCTACGAGATACTGGCTGCTGGTGGAATGATGAATATTCTTGTGCAAGAAGCGAAAAGATCAATTTAAGGAGACATTACCAATGTCTCATATACCATCGAGGGAGTTCCAAGTGATCATTCACAGATTTAGCCAGCAGCAATTTACTTTGTCAAGGTTTCAAGCCTTCAAGAAATGGAGGAAAAAGGTATGAATGGAAAAGCAGGTGAGTGTGGAAGGAATGAGGCTTTTTTATTTTTCAGAAATTAAATCTTAATAGTCCAGCTATGTATTGCATATTTCATTCACCTGAAAAAACTACCTTAGAATAGAGCACGGGGTGCAAAATTTGAGGCATAAGTGAGGATCCATTCTGGGTCTTTCCCCAAACTCAAATTAGGATGAAATAAATCCCACTTCAGAAATACATCACCGGATAAACTGGTTTACAACAGTACTGCTTCTAAAGATTACTGGAAAAATCCAAAGCTGAAAGTCAGCAGTGCTGCTAACACCAAAGCTTTTAGAAAAAAACCAAACTGATGATCTGGAAAAGCTTATCTTCATATTAAATCTTCAGGCAATTTACATGTTTATATAGTGAATTACTTTAAAATAATTAAGGTCTGTCTACGTCAAACTACAGCTAAGTATAAACGCTGTAATGAACAGCACATTTTGAGGGGGGTAGAGAAGTCTTCTGTGTTTTATCTCATATTCATAGTTGAAGTACTGAATCGATGCATATTGTTACAAATTAAATGAATGCCAGTAATTCTCCAGCACAGCTATACCAGTGATTTAATTATATGTTTCCAACTCCAATAGGAAAGTTTCTTCCACTACAGGAAAAGCCTGAAGTGAAACACTTGCATCTGTCTTCTTTTAACATTTTTCTTATGGCAAATGCTCCTTCCCTTACTAAAGAGGATGAACACTTCCTATGATTTCCATCAATAGAAAAGAGCTTATTTGCTTGCAATTGCAATATGGCATTGTCAAATAGCTGTATTTTCAGAGAATACGGTGTCACCTGTACTGTTCCGAAATATTTCAGAAAGCTAAGGGGCTAGCAAGACTGGTAAATTCTAGCCTCAATCTATGCATAAGTATTTATTATTTACAAGTAGTGTAATCTTAGTTTATTCCTTTCAAAGGTGGAAGAAGTCTTGCTATAGCTGCATATTTGCACACACTTCTTTACACTTATGTCACTGTCTGTAAATGGTTTAAAAAAAAACAAACAAAAAACCCAACCTGTCAAAGCAGTTTTTGCAGGTTGTACTGACTTCAACTGTCCAAATGCAGAAACATACTACAGTTTGAATTATAGCTAGCCTATTTAAAGCTCCCAAGAATTCCCCACCATACACAACCAAAAAAACAACCTACCCAAAGTCCCACAAAAAAAAAAGCAAACAAAAAGCAAAAAAAAAACCCAAACCAAACAAAATCTACCCAAAAGAAAAAATAAACCCCAAAACCAAGCCCCTGAAAAGCACCTATATAAATTAAAATATGGATCCTTCCCAATTCAGTATGCTATTCTAATAATGAATTGTTCCTCTTCAAAATACCAAGAGAAAGATTTTCATTCTCTGATAAAAACATAAATCCTGAATACAGTAAGATTCCATTGTATCCTAGGGTAGGTAAGCAACTTGCTTAGAAACACCAGACTTAAGTCAGAACTATTCTTCTTTTCATCATCTCCAAGTTTTAATCACCTAGACAGAGAAACCAGATTTTCATCAATTTTAATTTGAAATATCCGTGTGAGTAATATTTATGCAATGCACTGTGGATGAGCAAGCCAGCAAAGAAAATGTTGCCCAGTAAGGATGTGAAGTCAGGATTTAGAGCTATATACTATGCTGACTGGTTTACAGTCAGTCATTAAGGACATGAGTGTATGGAGAAAAAGGACAGGTGTTTCCCCACAGCTGATGAGTAATGAGTTCATGGAAATAAACAGGAAAGCAAGTCAACTCCTGGCACTTTTTTTCCTGAACTTCTAAACCAGATTTTAGAAGTAAAGCAAAGTATTCTAGCTAGATCCGAAATGTAATATTAATGTATTTCAGTCTTAAATATTTATTCTCTTTACACTATTTCCTGCATTATTTTAGCCTATTTAGATGACTGAAGTACACTTATCATCATGGTTTCTGAGCACAGTGCAGCAATGTTGTAAATGGCATGGATAGCACCTATCGTGTAGTTTCTCCTCCTTCTCTCCCTCTTACCTAAAAGGAAAACTCCATACTGATTTTAAATGATGAGGTGCTGTGCATTCTTGTAACACTGCCTCAAGCATGCATGGTCAACTTTGAGAAAGTATTAAGCAACTTTCACTATTAACTGAAAAAATGTTCACTACAATAAAAAGTTTCTCTTAACTTCTTGAGTCACATAATCTTCTATGATAGAAACTGTAACCCTTTAAGCAGCAGTTGAGGGAGGACATAAGGAGCACGCATGCCCATCAGTCTAAACTGAGAACTGCCTCGAGGCAAATAGTAGCTTATATCGCATCCACAGAAACGTTGTTTCAAGTTAGGTATAACTATTTATCCATTTTGGAAGAATATTATTTAACTTGAAGATACTTGTAGTTTATGACAACAGCTGAAGTCAAAGATTAACTGTATCAGGGATTGACTCTGTATACTAAGCATTTCAGACTTAACATCACTTTTTAGAGATATGTAGTTGCTTCAGTTTGGATTGCTTTCAATGCTTTTTGTTTTTCTCTCATGAGGTGAAAGGTCCAGTGCATTAATTCAGGAATTAACACAGTGTTAAAATATTAATTTCATTCTCCCCAGAACTTTCATAAAAGAAGAGAGAAATAAGCTGCTTTCAACCCAATGAATAATAATTTGAGGGAAAGAAGTAACACTAAAAAAAAAAAAAAATTTGTTTTCACAACCTCTTGGTCAATAGTTTCCTCAATAATGACCTAGACAAATTGGTCTCTTTTTTAAAAAAGAAAAGTCGCTAACCCCACACTTGCCATACATTTTACAGAAAACCAAGGCTGAAGCAAATTAATATTTAGCAAATACCACAATTTTAGAAAACACAGATGGAGTAAAAGAAATTCCAAACAAACAACCTCCAAGAGTAGACTACATAATATGAAGCATTTAAAACCAGCTTACAAGTGACGCAGTTAATCCTACAGTAACAATGTCTCTCAGGAGGAAGTCTGGCAAGCTAGTATTAATGAAGATGCTGAAATCAGGAGCGTTTCTTCGTCACCACCAGTTCTGTTTGCAGCATGGTTATATTCTAGGTAAGATTAGGTAACTGTAAGTAACACAGTGTTTCCATAATTTTCCATGTATTTGAGTTCCATAACCTTAGTGGTAGTACAAGGAGGGATTACTATCAGTTAAAAATAAGACCAATTTGGTAATCAGGTCAGAAAATACATACCGAAAGAAATGTTTCAATGTTATCATGAACAAATGACGCAACATCTTGCCAGTCCAGAATATCACCAAGCCAGCTGTTTTGACGGTTTATGTGCCATTTGTGCCCTTTGTGTCTTCCAGAATGTGTTACATTCTTAAAAAGAGAGACAAAGAGATAAAGAAACCAGATATTTGAATAACTTACAGAAATGAGAAAGCCAAAGACTGATGTTTTCTTAATGAGGAACAGATCCAACATGCATCTAAATACCAAGTGCTGCTTTAATTGGCATCCTCAAAAATACCTGGAAGTACTCCGTTCATTGGAAAAATTAAAATCTGACAGAAAACCTTAATTATCCCATATAATTAACAGTTCTGTATATTGTACTGATTCACCTCAGTTAAACATGAGCTTTACTGCTTGACTGATGCACTGGTATCTATCTTTCCTCCTATGAAAGCACAGAAGAAAGAGTTAACGATTTCAGTTACTGCCTACATAGTTTACTGTTTGCAGCACAGAACTTTTCCCAGTACAATCCACAAGGGAAAATACAAGCAGAAGCCAAAACAACTAGTTTTCTCACAATTAGTGTCTACTAATCCACTGGCAGTGTTCGGTCATGCAAAAGCTAAAAGCTAAACTGGAAGCATGAAGGATTTCTTCTGACTACACAGCTTTGCAACTGCAACACAGCAAGACAACAGGAAAACCACGACTGCTAATTCCTTAAGGGGCTTCACCCTAATGATGAAGTTGCCTATGGTTCAACTGAATCACACCTGATCACCACTTAGCATGAGACTATTTGACTCAGTCTGGGACTGTGACAAGCATTTCAGAGAAGGATGCCGAAATCCTACTGTAAGCAAGTCTAAGCAAACCCTTTGACTACAACAGATCTCATCCTAATCTTTAATAGCAAGAGACTTCTCAAGTTCTCAACTCGGGTATTTATATAAGCGTCCCACTATTCCTGTTAGAATTTTTCAAAAACTTTTAACCTTACCAGCCTTTATTCAAAGTGACAGCATCTTTTTTGGCATACATGGCAAGTAGTATTCCAAGTGAGGTCCCTGCACTGATTTATCTAAGAGCATTACATTTTCTGCTTATTACCAATTCTCCCTAGATGCATTGTTACACTTTATGATGCACAATCAGCAGCGTTCTTTAACAATCCACAGCAACTCAGAGATCTTTCTTCTGAGCTGGCAGTTTATTTGCAGCAGAAACGTATGAGTAGTCAAAAATTTCCCTCCAGCAGGCCTTTTGTATTTGTAAACTGCATCAAGAACCTATTTTCTGTTCATGTAGTTCTATTTTCAAAGACAGTTCTCGCCATTAACTAGCAGAATTAGGTATCACTTGATAAATTTTGTAACACATTTATACACATTTCAAGTTCATTGTTATTCAAGCAACTACACTGTTGTAGCACCTAAGGCCTCAGGTGTTGATAAATAAGGGATTAGAAGAAATTGTCAACTGGTTCCTCTTCAACAGATTCACTAGATCTTAAAAACAAAACAAAACCCCACACCTGAATGGAGTAGGAAGAGGAGATTCTTGTCCTTGAAAAAGACACCTTGATTGCAGAGTTACGCCATCATCTTCCAAGTGGTTTATCATTCTGTTACTATTCTACTTCATTGGGTACATAGACCTATCCCAACAGCTCCAGAACCTTTTAAAATAAACACCGTTTGCCGCCTACTGATCTTCTCAGAAAGCAGCAGTTAATGGTTGAATCCACATTTCGTTGGCAATTCTTCCTCACTTCTACAGCTTTCATGGAAGAGTATCACCTGAGCCTGGGTTCTTCAGTCACCTACAGACTAGAGCAACACTAAGCAGGCCTCAAAATGGAAGTGTAATTATTATGCTCATACAACTGAAACAGTGGGGAGCTTGAAAGCTGTACTGAGAGAGTTAGATACGGTAACTGATGTCCCCCACACTGCATGATTATCTAGTTTACCTGTTTTCAGATACACTGAAGCACCACGCAAGGCTACTGTAATACTACAGAAGGAAATAGCCAGGTGGTAAGAAGTCAGCTGAGACATTTACGTGGACATGGAGTGCGATAGAAGGGGCAAGATTAGAAACAGACTCTGAAGGAGTCACCTGCAGCCCACAGATAATCGGCTGCAGCCCAGCATGCCAATGGTAACATAGGGGTGTCTAGTATGCAAACAGCAGCCAGGGGAACAGACTTCAAGACGGTAGGCAGCGAGCATCAGAGTGTTCCTGAAGCTCTTTCTGCCATTTTGATTGCTGGAAAAGCTGGTTCTTTCCCTACCAGAAGAGCATATACAAGAAAGAAGCCTCACAGTACTCCTTCAAATAACAGCTGCAGGAAAGAAATCACATAACACAACAAAGACAGACGCAACCTGTGCTGCACGCTGCAGCAACAAAAGGACTGCTACCGCACACGTAGTGACACACAGCCCTGCTGAATGATGCGGTGCTACGGACCATCGGACACACAGGTCACAACAGTAAAAGCAACAGGTTTATCAGTATAACTGTATCAAAAGTAGGTGCTTTTCCTGGTCAAGCATTTAACGCTGAATACTCCCAAGTGCTTAAGGCCAGGAAAACCTATTGCAGAAACATCTTTAATTTCTCCTCACTGGTTCCAAATTCCTCAATAGCATCGTGTTACATCTCTGCATGCTCTTCTACAGCATTATTTTGTCAGAAAAAGAAACTCATTCTTTCCCCTTCTATTTTGACTACTACATTGAAACTCTTATGTCTTTTAATACAGAAATCTTCTTGGAACTTTAGAGGTACTTTAAAAATGACTGTGGAAAGAAAAGTGTTACTATGCGAAAATTGCAATTATTTAAATATACAGAAGTATTTCAGGGGTATGACTTCTGGTTTTTGATATTTCTGTTGCACCATGGCTAATGAATTGCTTTTTCGTTTAAAAGGCAAACAGCACTAAGAGAATGAAAATGACTTAACTCTTACGAACTTTTCAAGATTCAGTGTGCAGAACCCACTGTAGGAAGACTAATACAGTTGGCAAAAATGCATTGTAAGAAACTTAGTTCTCAAAATTTCAAATTAATAAAAGTTACACAAATCATGCGGAATACCAGTTTCCTTTTCTTAACCCCTCAAGATCACGAAAATTCAACAGAAAGCTTTAAACTATGAAATACTACATGTAAAAAGTGAGCAAAAAGTAAATCAAATGGCATACATAAAACGACACGTAACTACTTATGTGAAGGACACAGCTCTGGCTATGCTCAAACTGTGACTGCAGAATGATCTATCTTATACACTTGGAATTTTTACCAACTTTTTATTATTATGACCTTTACTTGGCATTCCAACTTTTTGCTAATCTCTTTCTCAGAAATGCATACTTAGCATAATTATCTCAAGCATTAAGTGATAGTTGATATAAATACTATTGAAGTAAGTTACTCACCTTCACAAACCAAGAGTGATAAAGCCTGTCCCAGAGCTCCAGCACTTGTTTTTCAATCACAGCAGTATTATTCACTTTTTCTCCTAAAATCTTATGGAGCTAAAACGTACAGAAATTTTTTGTTATATAGGACAGAATGAAGCTGGCACCTACTGATGAATTCCAAGCTAGATGAATCACCTAAGATTGTCAGTAAAGGCATGGCTCAAACCCAAATGATTAGAAAAGCTGAGTATCAGTATGGAATACACACTTCAGACAACATGGTTCACAACATCAAGGTTTTGTCTGTGAAGAAACATTCTGCTGCACTAAGCTGAGGAATTCTTTCTGCACTGTAAAACCAATGCCATCTCTGAAATGCTTAATCCAAAATCCTTGATCATCTTTAGAGTAAATATTTCATATAGTTTGAGATGTGTGTTAGATATCAAAATGTATAAATAAGAATCTTGGCAAATTCTCCTCAAGAAAGTTAACTTAAATAAATAAATTACAATTTTAAAAATATCCAATCTACCACACCCAGCCCACACAGAAATTAGAATATTGACAGGGGGTGGGAATTAAGTCTACACTGCCTACAAGTACAGGTAAAGCCAAATGAAAAAAAGTTACTCATCTTTATTTGATGCATTTTCACTGGCAATCTTATTAAAATGATGACAGATTTTTCAGCTCTTAAAAATAAATACTCCTTTGAGCAGAAGAGACTACTGGAATCACTCCCACCCTTCCTTCAACTCACAAACTAGAGAGTTGAAAGAATAGATCTGTCAGCAAAACGGTTAACCACACAGAAAAGAATCACTGACAAAAATATTTTTATTTCTTTTTATTTTTACAAAATACAAGAAATGAAAACATTAAAAAAGGTGGGGAAGCTCACTCCTACCTTATGTGTAATCCATTCTCGGCCATATTGGTATACGTTATTAGCTGCTGAATTGAGTGCCTTCTGAATAACTTGGGCTTCTGGGAGCCAGCTAGTTTTTTTTTTAAAGAAGGAAAACAAAGTTAACTGCTACATATTTTACCCATTTCATTACACCCAAAACACATTACAAATTAACAGTTTGAAACAACAACAGTCAGTTACGGTTAAATACATATAAACTTACTACAACTAGAGTATTTCCTTCTCCATATCAAGGAACAGACTTTCTCATAAGCAAAGCACAATTAAATCTAGGGCATGTCATTACATTTGGAATTCTCCAAGGTTCCCAAAATCTTATTTAAATTGGTATCTCAACTTTTTCAAGAGAGATCTGCTGTTCAATCAAATACTGTATGAAGCAGCCTCGTCTAGCTGCAAAGACAACCTTCTGAATTACAAGCTGAATGTAAAATGTTAACAGAGTTTCCCTGAAAAAGCGACCAGACAAAGCAAAGGGTTTGGGCACCAGTTATTTCCCCATCAAGCTAACTGCTCACGCATTTCTTCAGGGATTCATGTCACTTTCAAGCAATGGACCTACGAAGTTGCCAGCATTGCAACACTTGTGAATACAGGGCACACATTCTCTGCTTTGATTTTCTTTCTACATCTTGATTCAATGGCACGTGTTGGAGCCTTTCCAAAACAAGCAAGCATTCAGGAAATAAAACTGCTGCATTTGTCCACCTGACTGAAGATCAACGTGGAAGCTTTTCTGTCTGTATAACTCTTCAGAAATGTTCTACACTGGAATTCCAAGACAATTCAGTCACTCACATAATGTGAGCATCGAGCTCCGACAGGTGGTGGAACTCAATGGATTTGGCAAGAGGTATACTTACTCCTAACAAATTGAAAGATAGTGGTTTGGAGGCTTCAAATTTGGATGCAAACACTGGAAGTAAAAATTTTAGCTAAATTCTGTTAACTACTCAACTAGTACTCCAGTACTTTCATTATGTGAATAAACTTCTGACAGTCAAATTTCCATTTTCATTAATCCTACTTATTTCCATCTTATGGCAAAACGGAAAGGCCAAACAACACAAGAGATGCCATGAAGGAATCAACAAACACATTTTTAAGTGCTTTCTGTTCTCTTGGTTTCTTAAGTATTGCTAAAGCACATATTACTGCAGCATTTATTAACTATAAAATTTTAGTTCTGGTCTTGAAAATTTCTCTTGCTTTCATAATACAGCATGCACTTTCAATCCTGTTAAACCATCACCACTTTGGTTTAGAAAGTGCCCTCAAGAAAAGTCAATCATTCTTGTCCAGGAGACAAATCTTTTTTCCTGGCAAGTGCCTGGACTCACCTTTACTCAATGTCTGTTTAGCTGAGGCAGAACAAAAGCATACCAAAACATCTGCCTCCCTCAAAACCACACTCTTCAGTCTTACCTATTCCCTCTCTGCTGTTCATACAATCACTTCTTTGCTCACCAGCATACCCTTGTTTTTCTCTATATGCATTGCTCTCAAAATCTTCTCTCTCCCTTAATATTTGCCTTGGTGTTTGCTTTAATTGTTACATAGACCATATCTTACAAACTTCCCACTGCGTACACTACACACATCTACTCTTAATAGGAACAGCCCTTCCCTGCTGATTCATACCAAATTCTCCCCCTGCACCATTCTTCCCAGCCTTGAACTCTTCAGTTCACTCCAAAAACATTTTCTTCAACTCCTATTTCCTCAAAGGCATTCTGCAGCCAGCTCTCCACACTGAAAAAATAATTCAGCTCTCATCTCGCAACCTTCTACAGAGAGCATTCTTTGCTATTACTCTTCTCTCACAGGTAAAAGAGAAGCCAATATTGACCTCTTTGTTCTCTGCACTAATGCAAGTTTTCCTCCAGACCTGTAACTAGAGAAGTTTATGCAGCTGTCCTCCACCAAAGCCCAACTAGTTCTCAAGCGAGATGCCATACTGACAGTCCTCCAGAGTAATGCATAAACACTACTGCTGCCTTTAGCTTTTACATCTGCCTGCAACAGGCACTCCCATTTCTGTTCATCTAGGGGATTTTTTTAAATTAAAATATATGCATAAGAGCACCTGGAAGCTTGTTCATCCACCCTATACTATTCGCTTAACTTCAGCATTCTTACTTTGCCCATTCTGGGTGACTGGCTACTGTCTCATTGATCAAGCTGCTTGTGACTTGAATCATGTGAACACTCTCTTGATGTACCTAAATTAAATATAGAGAGGAGAAATGTTATGTAATGCAAACTACAACTCTTCCTGCATTCAGAGAGGCTTTTTTTGTGGGGGTGGGGGTGGGTGGAGGGGTGGCCAGTTTGTATATTTAAAGAATAATTCTTCCAATGCAGACAACCCATTATGAAGAATGAAGTCCCATTAACCCAAAAAGCAGTCAATACAATAATCATCAGTCTGTTCTGACAATTTTGGTCACACGCTGTGTGATTAGTAATTGCAAATGGAAATTTAAACCTTAGCTCATCAGTGGAAAAAATTCTGACAATACAGCAGTGCTGTCAAGGGAAGTATTAAATACAAAGCACAGTTTCAGATATACCTTTTTAAGCCAAGGATCAAAGAAATGTAAAAACCAATGAATGCTCAGCTCTAACATGACCAACCATGCAATGAAGTGCCTCGCTAAATTAATTCTTCAATAAGAATGATAAAAGATGCCTTTTATAAATATCTTAATATTCCTTTTATTACTATAAGGAAGCTTCAGGCAGGAATGTTTGCACAACTTTTAAAGCTTTCAATTTTAAGTACTCAACATTATATAAGCCTACATTTTGGAAAAAGGAGATTGACATCAGAACTCACTGATTTTTGTTCTGTAACTGTATTCCAGTCAAACATTCAATCTCCATTGACTGTTTCAAGTATGAACACAGCTCCATTAAAAAAAAAAAAAAAAAGAGGAGGGGGGGCGAAAAAAAGTACATGACTGACCTCTTCTGGTGAGCAAAAAAAAACCCAACCACAAACCAAAAATCAATTTCAGAGAACATGCGATCAATGAATCTTAGCACATTTAAACTTGGAACAGGATACCATGAGGTTATTGCAGGCAATTACACAAACAAATTGACAAATACCCCTTAAGCATTTTGCAAATATGTTTCTGATGCAAGGTAAATTAAGAAGAAAAAAATTCTAAGTGGCTCTGCCATTGACAAGAAAAGTGTAACAGGATGCAAAAAAAAAAAAAAAAATCTGTTTCTGTAATATATAAGCTAGTAATTCTTTTACTAGAATAATTTCATATTTCCAGATGTCTATATATTAGTTTTTTCATATATGTAAATAAACATATAAATACAAATAAATATATAGATTTTTATATGTAAGAAGTCTTGGAATGGTAACAAGCTCAACTACAGAGCATTTAGCTGCTAGGTTTTTCAAAAATTCTTTAAGCTACACAATTTTGCATAAATATCAGTAACTTTTCTTTAGCATTTAAAATGAGCTCTATGATTACATTCCTTAGTGCACTGTACCTTTGCAGTAAGGAGCAGGGCTAGCAGAAGGGTTCCTATCACTAGCAAAAATATTATGAAAATGCTGATTATTTTATCTAGCATTTTCTCCAACCACACGATCATCTGTGCAGAAAAAAGAAAAAACAAATCATAGCATATAAATCAATCTTTAATGAAAGCAATGCTATATGCTATATGACAGTATTATTTTTATTTACAGTCAGAGTGCAAAATCAGGCTCTAATCAAACAGCATTTATGCCCAAGCTTGGAGATGAACAATTAACAAGCGATGTTAGCATGATTAAGGTCATGGTATGACACGTGATTTTGCAAACAACATTTACACATTACCACAAAACACAGCAAGCTCTCTGCAAAGCAAGCAATAATTCAACATTTACTTACTAGACCTAAAGAAGCTAGCATTCATGTCAGCTACGAACCTAGATACTTGTCTCTGTTTCTTGTCCTTCAGCAACTTGAAAACTTACAGATACTATCTGCACAGAACTTGGAAGGTATCAAGGTATACTGTGAAGTACAACTGTGACTTTCAAATTTCAATAGCTAATAGCCATCTAAACAACAAATGGGGTATTTCTGCAAGTAACCAAATTTTTAAAGCTGCACATCACCTTCTGAACTGAAATGGGGCTGGAGGTTTTCTGCATTATTGAACATCAGGCCAATTATTCAGCACTGACTATTTCTATCCACTTTCAGTCTTGAAAGGATGCTCAGCATTAAACATGCATCAGATAAACCTACTGATAGGGGAAAAAGGTGTGTATGTTGTTCCGTTGGTTTATGGAAAGGCCCATTCTATACATGTCCACAAACAAATAATGATACCGCTTAAGATAGAGAAATTCTGGTAATGTCATTTAAAATAATAAAACTGCTCAGCCATGTGACTATGCAGAGTGCTCAAGAACAGTGCAAGCTGAGCTTCGCCTCATACACAAATTGCCTGTTTACATAAAAAGCTGTGAAAGCCCATGCAAGTATGACCAAATACATTTTTCTAGCTTCTACGGTTCAAATACCAAGGCTATTTCTACTCCATCTGGCATTACTGCAGGAAAAAGCAGCAGCAGTAGTACAGCTGTAAAATTTGTGATTTAAAAGAATTGAGTTCGAAGTCAACGTACAGTAGATTAAAGTATTTCCAAGTGTGTACCAGTTATATATTCAGTGATTAGGCTGGTAACTTTTTAGTTAGAGGTCTTACAAACCTAATAATACACTTGCTGATAGTTTACATTAGTTATTTCTTCATTATTTACCCTATCCCTACATGTGAAATTGGCCCTGGAACAAATAACTTCTACAGATTGCTGTATGATGACTGAATTGGTTAACACTGAAGTTACATCTCCGATTTGAAAAAAAAAAAAAATCTGAGCAGGTAATGTACATTAAGCAATTATCTTTAGACTTTTTAAACTTTAAAAAGTTCTTTTACAACCAGCTCCTTGCTTGATCTAAATTAACACAAGGATTATATTCAGCATTTTAGAACTGCTGTTCAAACTGATGAAGAAAACTGGAAGAAAGCAAACTCCTTTTAAAACAAACAAGTGTTGAGCCAGCAAGTTTTTGTAACAAAATCTGCACTATATTATGACCTGCAGAAAGGAAATCAGAGAACCTGAAAGAATCTGCAAAATCTTTTGTCTTGGATATTTTTAACATTTTTCAGCATTGCTGAAGTATTTCAGCCATCAGAAATGCCTTGCCAGTGCTAGAGGGAGGTTACCTGCCTGCAGCAGCGCTGCAGCTTTCTGAAAAACTCTGAGTAGCCTCTATGTGGGGCTGTGACCTCTTTGGAAGCAAGACTGAAAACAGGATTTGCTGTGCCCTTCCAAGCCTCACATACATCTAAGGATTAAGCAAGAGAAGCAAGAAATAGAAGTCCCTGTTTTAAAGGTCAGAAATAAAAAGTATCACTGAAAAAACACTGGATAGCCAGGGGATGGAAATTTTATAGCATGGAAGCTGTTAAAAATTAAAGCTGACCTTGTTATTTCTTAGTTAACAAAGTTCAAACTAATTGCTATTGACTTTCTAAGTTAGAGATAAAAAGAAATCCACTAGTCTCTCTTACATATCACACCTTTAACAGACTCACTGAATCCAAGAAAAGGGAGGTGCTGTCACAGACTTCCAAAAATGCTAACCTCAATGATTGTGTGAGCGGTATCCAGTAGATGAGATCTCAGCGCAGCTGAAGCTGTATGCTTTAGGTGTTTTACCATGGTAGCAACTACTGGAAGATCAGGCTCCAAAAGATAAGGATGAGTACTCTCTCTGAAATGGAACATGACCAACAGGGGATCTTTTCTTGATGCTCCTTACTGTGGGTTGGAGCAGGCCTACGCTGCCATTGAGGTGCGGCTGCAGCACGGGTAAAGCCTGAGTTACCCTTAATCTAGTTAGTAAAGTAATGGCAGCACTGATGATGTACCAGTACAGGCAGCAGCCTCAGGCATCCAAACCCACCTTGCATTTATTTACTTGGGCAGGTAGCCCAAGCAAGACAGATGAAAGCCAACTCTGGTATGCTTACAGGTATTGCAATTAATATTTCTCATCACAGCCTTAAGGAGATCCAAGCTATACAACTGGTACAGACAAATCACAGGAGAAGACTGAATTGGATTGAGTACTGTAGAAGTAAAGCAGATGCACAACATGCATTTATAGGGCTGTATTTGCTCCCTCTCCTTTAATTTGCTTACTACTAAGCCTCCCTTCCTTCCTCTACATTTACCCACAATACTCCTTAGGAAGCACTCACCTTTGCACATTCATGCTAAGTAACGCATAGGTGCTACGTTACTGCAGGTAAGCGAGACTGTTAAATCCCTGTGTGCTTGTACTTACCACTGAATCACGTCCGGACTTCATTCTTACCCCAGCCCTGTCAGACCTCCCTTTATATCCCTCCTGTAAACCGCGGGCATGCACACAAACATATACTGACTAAACACTAGTCACTAGCCAGAGATCATGAAGTTTTTAATTCAGTTCCAAGCTTCTAATCTAAACATTAGTCAATAGCGGGAAGCTGATGCTGCCACGACATCCAAAATTACGCAAAGGTAAAGGAAAGCCAGGCTCCTAAGCTACAGAAGGTCACACTTGTAAAACCAAACTGAAATGTTATACTGATTTGTGATAGACTATCCACAAAAAAACCCCCCACAAACTATCCTCAATTGTCACAGTTTTGAAAGGAAAGGGACAAAGTTTTTTTTTTTTAATTTTTAAAATACAGCTCACTGTAGAAAACAAGTTTTTAAGATTAATTGCATTCTGTTAAAATGCTTCTCAATAATTTGCAAGTACTCCCTGCTTTCAACTTTCGGGTGGTCATGCAAACCATATTACACCAAGCTGCAGCAGAACTACAGCACATGCTTAACAATCAGGAATCTAGACAGGTTCTCCACGTTACGCGGCAAGATAAGTCATCTATGAATTCAGTTTTTCGTACGTTTAACACTGCATAGCCATCAGAATACTAGTTTTTCTAGTACGTTTTATCTACTGCATTACCCACACAGTGAAGAATATCTGAACATCTACTTCATTTTCAATTAAACTTACATGACATTAACCAAAAAGGACTATTTTTTTTTCTTTACACAGCTTCACTATCTGTCAGGATTTTTTCCAAGACATTTCTTAAACTTGTTAACATTTCCCTTTAGTTCAGTTAATGTTGGGAGGATATCATCTTATTAATATCATCTGATGAGAATAAGGGGAAGCCTGTAAGCTAAGGACACATCTCAGGGTTACGCTGAAATGAGCCAGATAAGTAGTTAAGTTAGAAAAGACAGAGAACAGTCCATATGATGTCTCAAGTCTTCCCATACCAGTGTCCCTCCAACAGCAACAGCATAATTTAGCAATTCTTTCCAAAGACTCCTGCTATAGACAATGTTATAAAGAAAAAATCATGCTAGCCCAACTGAATCTATTCTATATTTTGGGCTACATATACCATGTTAAACTATGTGATTATATACTACTCTTGTTTGGCAAAAAAAAAAGCTTCAAGCGGCTCTTTCACAGAAGCTCTTAGAATAGGAAGATAAAGTCTAAGGTTTATCACTAGCAGCCATAACCAACCATCACTTAAAACTCTGCCATCTCTAGCTGGTGTGTTTTTAGCTTCTTGGTGGATTATCAGAAATTTATCTTTATGTTCTCAGAAGTACTTCACTTCAAAGACAGTCAAAAAGGAAAAAAGGGGCAAAGGAAGCAACCTTTTAACTGCATCCTGTGTTCTGTATTGCAAACCTCCTCCTTTCTTTGCCTCTGGTAGAGTGTGTTTTTTTTAAAATGTAATTATCCAAAAAAAGAGAAAAAAAAATACAACAAAACCAAACCGCAAGAACCTGATACAGTTTGCATGGTATTTTTTGGCCTTTTTTTTTTAATCTCGATTATAATATTACTACTATTTGCTCATGCACAGGAGTCAGCACTGCTGGTAACACTACTGGACTTTCAGGATCTCTTATTGTGAAACAGTAAAGTAAAACAGTTTTCTGAAAGAGCTCCTAGGAACTAAAAACCAAAAAACCAACTCTGTTAAAAAAACTATATCCACAGGGTTTTGCCCAATAATGCAAATCTCTAAACTAAAATCCAGACATTTTAGAGTTCAAAGTAACTACAATGAAATTATTTTTGGAACTTAATCAATATTAAGGAAAAAAATTATCTTCATATATGAATTTTCAAACAAAAAAATGACAAACTGAGCCATAAAAAAAAGTAGTTGAGACTAAGCTTTCACCTGTGGCTCACTGAACTCAGCTCTTCACCTAAACTGTGCTAACAAACCAATACGTAATAAAAAAATTTTATGAAGGGTTATGGTTGCACATATTTACTGATCTCAAGTCACTCACATAGCACAAGCATTTCAAAGCCAGGAAATAAAAAGGTAATTTTAAAACAACCAAACTATATTCAAGGGCAAAAGAACATTCAAAATTTGCCCTCTTAGTGGCCAATTACAACTGAATCATGAAGCAAGCAACCCTACCCTCTTGTTCAGAAACACAGGAAGCCCCCCATCATATAACTCTGAGCTCACCAATTCAATACCAAAGACCAAACTTTCCAAATTCATTATAGCTGCTCAGCCTGGACATTACATGCCACATTATTCCTCACCTGCCACCCACAGCAGATACCAGCTGTGCAGCCCCATTTCACTGTTTACAAGAACCTTTTAGAGAGTTGTGCCAGTGCCTCCATGGCCTCCATGCTCTAGTCTGTTCTGCTTGTTTCCAAGAGCATTCGGAACGACCGTATTTCAGGTGTCTTTTGCAACATGCAAGGCAGATCTATGGTTTCTACTGTAATAGCTACTGAATAGAAACGATAGGTGGTTGTTTATAAAACCACAGTAACCATTCTGACTCTCCCACTAATACTGAAGTGGTAAGTGACAATAAAGTTGCTGCTGGAAGCACAACCCATTTCCAGATACGGTATTTGATTTTTTTCTTTCACTTAATTACTTGGTTTTCATGTTTTTTGTCACCTACTAGATTTTCATCTCTAAAACTCCGAGGTCCTGCAGATGTACACATGCTACAGGCATCCCTCTCCAGTTCTGCGCTTATCCAAAGCAACAACACTGCCCAAGTCCCGGAGAGGTATCACTGCATTGAGGAGTTGTCCAGATTTATGTCACGGATGAGGCCGAACACAGACTGAATCAGTGTTAACTTCTCGCGAGATGACAGTTCCCCAAGGAACAATAGTTAACCCTAGTTGACTGATATGAACCATGGGCACCGAGGAGTGCATTTCTTAGAAAACACATCACGCACTTCTAAAAGCCACACAAAAGAAAAAAAAATATTTTAGCAATACCAACTGCTTTAATTACGTTTTTAAAATTTTTTTACTAGCCCCCACTTCCCTTAAGATCGCCATTAGATTCAGCAGTTCTGAGACCATAAGTATTCTCATTTCACTCCTGCTACACTGAATACCACTGAGCAGAACAGGCCAGTCTGGCACTTGAGAAGTAAAAGACTTGCGCTGCCTGAAGCCAGTCAATGCACTCTATCTGCAAGCACTTACATTCACAGCTTTACAACTGTGCTGCACCCTCACCACTCCCATGTTAATTCAGTTAACTGATGGTTTCTCCCAGCAGAGAACAGCTCTCCAGTCCGGGAGAGAACTGGTTTTGTTATGCGTACGAATGGGGACCAGGTGGAGATCAACTGTTTTTAAATAAAAGTGCCCCTAAATCAAACGACCGCTTGAAAGGCTAATGCAATATTCTGCTGTACAAAACATTTAACTATATGAATTCATTTTAGTAGAAAACAGACCAGGTAGAATTATATGACCTTCAGTAGCTTATATCAAGAGCTGGGAAAAGAGACACTTGGAAGAAAAAACTAAGAAGCAAGGCATGTTAAGGAGTGTTCATGCTGCAAAAAAAAAAAAAAAAAAAAAGCAACAAACCTCCCCAAAACCACAGAATCCATTAGTTGGAATTACAATTTTTCTGTTTATTTACCTTCTTATTAAGCCAGTGCCACAGCTTGTCAGTGGCAGGGGGAGATGGAAGAAAAGGGAAAAAAAGACAAGAACACAGTGGAAAATTATTGAAAAATGCAGTAATAGAGAGGGGGAAAAAAGCAATGAGAGGCAGGCAAAGTCATCCACAGAATGAAAATGAAATTGTTCCAGACACAAAGGTAAATTGCAATAGGAAGAAAAGATAACAACTTCTAATGCAAGAATCCAGAATTTACTATTAACATGCATTTTTTGAAACAAAGAGGGATATAACAAATAAGAACAACTTTAATGATATTAACAGAGCTATCAGCATAATCTGGGTAATTCCAGTTTAATTATACTAGGAACATTTCAGATTTCATAGCAGGACTTGTAAAAGTACTCTTAGAAGGGCACTTTACTGAAATACCAAGACTTCACAAGATACTTGTTAACTGCATTAATATGCCCATTCGGGCAGTTTCCTATGTATTTGAAAACACCCCTATTATGTCAACTACTGTCAAACAAAGTTTGTATGTTTTTTAGTACCACATTCATATTACAACATTCACATTCAATGGCACAACATCAAATACACAATTAAATCTGATATACACACAACAGCAAATTGTAGATCAAATAAATGTATGGATTTCATATAGTTTTATTAGTTGTGCAGAAGGCTCTTCGCACTTCTCAAAAGTCAGTTTCTCCTTTTGTACTACAGCTATTTTTCCTTACTAATTCTCACCCATATTGCTCAAGTACACCCACTTTAGGACCTAGTCTATGTAGGACTATAATCTTAATTCCAGACATTAGTAATCAGTTAGCAGCATAATCACAATAGTGAAAAGCTTTAATGTTATTATTCATCTGTGTTAGAAGTTAAGATCGAGTAAGTAAAGTTTGTTTCTCCCTGAAAACAAGATCATTGAATGCTCAATAAATCTAGCGTTTTCACCAGTTGCCAGAAATTATATTAGCTCCCAGTGAAAACAAAATGTAAGTACAGTTCAAGCTAACAAAAATCTCAGTATGTTAATCAAGTTGTATCAGAAGCAACAAGCAGATTTACAAAGAAACATGAACATCAGGAAACATGAAAATAAAGTATGTCACAAAGGACCCACTTTTTACTAGCTTTTACTAATCATGGAAAGAATCACACTAATGGAAAGCAATGACAAAGCTTCAAAAGCCTCAAATTGACACTGTAGAATTTGTTTCTATTTTACCTCTTCACCTATGGAATAATTTATCGTCGGAAAATGATAAGTGGTTTACTGATTCAACAACATACTTTTGCCTTTAACTTTACTTCTGCATACTGAAACCCACTATACATTAGGTTCAGTTTGGAAAAAGCATAGATCTCATGGCCGTAGTTCTCTGCTTTGCAACTCCATTACAACAAAAGCTAGAACTAGCCTGAGATTTTAGCAGAATGTAAAAGGAAGTCTTTGGTATTTTTCTGCTATTTCAGCCTCCTGGAATTCAGTGATAAACACAATAACTAGGAAATAATATTATATGTCAAAGATACCAATAATTTTTTAATTAATGTTTAATATCTGGGAGGCTCTACATGCCTAGTATCTTACCAATAGTGATGTTTAAGTAGTTCTACAAGTGTAATCAATCCACATTTAAAAACAGGCTACAGCTTAATTCTAATCTTCAAGTCATTCAAAACTAATACAGCTACAGCCACTTTTCCAGTATTTTATTGGAAAACTACATAAGATCTTACACGTCTATGGAAGTGTTTCCTAGAATAACATTAGAGATTCTGCCTGTTTTCTGTACTTGCCTTAACTATGTGCTAAACTTGGTACCAGAAGAACCACACCTTGACTTTACCCAAAGTCCAAGCAATCTATTACAGTCCTCCATATATAAAATTCTAGTATGCTGTACCTAGAAAAAGCATATAACTACATGATTCACTGAAGTCTACTAGAAAGCATGCATGCGGAATACTAGTGCATCCTAATTAGTAAAAGTCTAGTGCATGCAGTTGAGCAACTGCCTATGCTGCTGAATTCCTTCACAAACTAATAAAAATAAAATTACAGTCACCATATTAAAAGACAACAGTTGTCTTAAAAAAAAAATTATCAGTGAGGCAAATGATTAGTTCTTGACTGTTGATAAGAACATGCATGATACCATATCTATTTAGTCTTAAGATGACTTGATGGATGACAACAGAAACCTCCCTACTCTTTCCTCCAGGAAGTCTCTCCTACCTGAACTGCTGCATCTGTTGGCTCCGTGGGGCAAATGCACAACCAGGGACTAAAGAATACAGTAAGGTTATCCTATTTCCATAGTCCATACTGAAAGCAGGCCTGCACATACAGGCACAGCCTGACCTACTATTTAAAAAAAAAAAAAAGAAAAGCAATACCTTACTTTCTTTCCTCTTGATCAGAACTTCTCTTCAGTTCAAATTTGCCTGCATTTCCAAGATAACCAGTGGTTGATGAGCAGTAGGAAAGAAAAAGAGCAGTTCTTTTCCTACTGCTTTTATTTAAGAAACAGACCTACTCAGTAAAGCTCAGATTTGCATGCATGAGCAGTACTCTCCCTTAATTTCTCACAACAAGTTATCTTCTGGACACTAGTCTCCTAAACGTCATTTGGGAGAAAAAGACATGCCACTCTAAGATGTCTTCCTCATCCTTACTACCTTTTTCCTTTACTGGAATTATCTCCTAATTGGGTATGCCACTTTAGGAAGACCAGGACCTTGTCAATGGCTTGTTGTACTTAGCCAAAAGCCCCAACATGACCTGATGCTGAGATCTGGCCTCCAGTTAACTCGGTATAGAAAAAAAAACCCCAAACAAAACCAAAGTAAACAAACAAACAAAAATCACTAAATAGTTTCAGCTCCCAGCAAAAGAAAGTACAAATAAGATATAAGAAAATTAAACATCTAATTGCAAAGGAAATGATCCTTCAATCTTGGTTTCTCACACACACACAAAAAAGGTAAGCCATAACTAACAATTTACTCCATGATTCTCTGTTTTGTGTTTGCATATTTCTACTTCCTCTTCAACAGTGCCTGCTGAAGCCAAAATGTTTGGTAATCCAACTTAAATACAGTTCATCCATCCCTTCCAAAAAAACTTGCAAGGATGTCATTTTCATTCCTCTCTTTACCCTGTCCCCACAAAAATCACTATTGCCAATATCCTATGGCATTGCTTCCCAAATTCTCAGAGATAAGATGCATCCATGATCCTACAATGCACATAATGAGCATATCCAGTAGAACTTAAAAGATATGAAAGCGTTAGTGTGATAAGCATTGGAAGACCACATATAATTCCAGCTACCTATGATAAAGCCAGGTGAACTGTAATTAGAATAGGCACAAACAAGGACAAGAGAATCATGCAGAGTATCGAGTGCCCTTCTTATAATGGCTAGAAGAGCTTGAATTGCTTTAATAGACACAGCACATGCAGAAGGAATATGACTGTCATCTAAAAAAATGGGGGGGGGGGGGGGGGGAAGAGGGGAGATGGAGAATGAGTTGTGCCAACACTGTTCTTTTGTTTAGACAAGAACAATGTGAATATAAACTGACCTTAAATACATTTAAGCTGAAGAGTGGGAAGTTCTGCACATTATGACAAAAGCCCTACCTTCTTTAAGGAGAAAAGACTTAGTCGAATTAGGAAGGATACTATATCATATAGTTATACTAAACTTGGTAACTCATGAAATAACAATACAGACGATGTTGTGTCTAGAGAGTCTTCTTACTTACAAAAGCTTTTAATGAAAAGTTTTGTATAATGTAAGCTTTTTTCTTAACTTGTTAATATTTTCCACTACCTTTGGAAAATCCCCTTTATCTTATTCATAGCTGTATTCTGAAAGGCTTTTCCTTTTTCAAATTCTTCCTCAATGAACTCTGTGAAATCATTACTTATTTCCTACAGACATTATAATGCTTTTGTTGACCTTTTGACATCCATTTACCCTTTAGATTTAGGCTTAAGCTCTTCCTTTTCCTGTAGGAATTCAGAGCCATAAACTGCAGACAGATTTGCCAGGGTACGGATGCGCTGACAAATGTACTTACAAGGTTCAGCTCTTCAGAAACTCTGGGGCACGGCTTTTTCTAAAGCAGAGGATACTTCAACAACACAGTTACAGAAAGCGCATTCTTACACATTGACATAGCTATCACAAACAAAATAATTTATCAGGTTAAGTCAAACTTACAATTCTGAATGGAGGAGCCTTCATGGAGCTTTCCAACTCTGCCATTTGCAATGCAAATGTGGGCGCATTTTGAGTGGGGGAGAAGGGGGTGAGCATAGAATCATAGAATCATAGAATGTTTTGGGTTGGAAGGGACCACTAAAGGTCATCGAGTCCAACCCCCCTGCAGTCAGCAGGGACACTGCTAACTAGATCAGGTCGCTCAGAGCCCCATCCAACCTGGCCTTGAATGTTTCCAGGGATGGGGCCTCCACTACCTCTCTGGGCAACCTGTTCCAGTGGTTTACCACCCTCATTGTCAAGAATTTTTTCCTTATATCTAGCCTAAACCTACCCTGATTTAGTTTAAAACCATTACCCCTTGTCCTAACACAGCTGGCCCTACTAAAAAGATTTTCCCCATCTTTCCTATAGGTCCCCTTTAGGTATTGAAAGGCTGTAATCAGGTCTCCCCGCAGCCTTCTTTTCTCTAGACTGAACAACCCCAACTCTCTCAGCCTGTCCTCATAGGAGAGGTGCTCCAGCCCTCAGATCATTTTTGTAGCCCTCTTCTGGACCCGCTCCAACAGTTCCATGTCCTTCTTGTGCTGAGGGCTCCAGAGCTGGACGCAGGACTCCAGGTGAGGTCTCACAAGAGCAGAGTAGAGGGGCAGAATCACCTCCCTCGACCTGCTGGCCACGCTCCTCCTGATGCAGCCCAGAGTACAGTTGGCCTTCTGGGCTGCCAGCGCACATTGCCGGCTCATGTCCAGCTTTTCATCCACCAGCACCCCCAAGTCCCTCTCGGCAGGGCTGCTCTCAATCCTTTCTCCCCCCAGCCTGTATTGATACTGGGGGTTACCCCGTCCCAGGTGCATGACCTTGCACTTGGCCTTGTTGAACCTCATGAGGTTCACACAGGCCCACCTCTCCAGCCTGTCCAGGTCCCTCTGGATGACATCCCATCCTTCTGGTGTGTCAACCGCACCACTCAGTTTGGTATCATCTGCAAACTTGCTGAGGGTGCACTCGATCTCACTGTCTAAGTCATTGATGAAGATGTTAAACAGCAAGCCTCACTCTGTGGCACTTCCCAAATACCTTAGCCCACATATTTCTTCTCTTACAGAGGGAAGCCTCTCTTCTGTACCACCATGCCACTGTGTTCAAAAACTATACTGCCACACAGTATACAAATGTGTTCAAACTAGCTCAGGCCCTACTTACAGAATGACATAGGTTGCTTTTTAAATTAAGTTTTCACAACAGAAGTAGGAACACCTCATCCTTCAGGTTAAGGCTCATTAACTTCAAAATCTTTGTAATCAAGTAAGGTGACTGAACCATGAGAAGTTTGCCTTACTCAGATAAGGAATCTTCTAAAGCGAACTCAACATTTAAAAAGTGACTTCTACATGTAATCATTTAACGAAGTTTAAATGTGTATTTAAGTGTGAATAGTGACAGAAGAGACATGGTTTAAAATACACCATAAAACAGATAATAGTTTTACATGAAAGACATGTCCATTAGTGACAGACATTTATTTTAGAATTACAGCATCTCAGCATACAGTGAACAGAGAATAAAACAAACTTTCAGGCTGCTTAAGGAAATAAGTAGAAATACCTTACTGTCAAGCTTTAGCATTACTCTTCCGAGCCCTCTGATGGGCCGTGGAGCAAGAGCTTCCTGACGTTGCTTCACAAAATTTTCAACAAGTTGCCACCAACTTCTGCAATGATTTGTCATGAAGTTCAAAACTCCAAAATGAACCACAAGTTTTTTAAGCGCCCAAACTGTAACCACAAGAAGGAAACCAAGTATTAGAGATTTCAGAGGAGCACCACAAGACTACACATCTATTCCATTCTGAAAGACCTATGAAAAAGAAAGAAAAATTTCTTGAATATAATTTCCCATTAGAAACCACTTTCAGAATTTTCAGGTGGTTTTAGTACTAATCTCCTCGCTCGCTTTACAGCCGTGCTTTTCCACATGGAATTTAGATGGCAGCAGAAGAAAGGTGCCTGCGCACTATCTGATTAGGCAGCTAACAGACTTGAGCAAGGCCTGGGATAAGCAAGTGCCATTCCATGATTCCAGTTCAGGGGATTTATCACATCTTCACTCATACACCACGCCAGATGAACACACATAAAAATACCACATTCAGAACTTAACAGTATGTTACACATAAAAAGAAAATTTTCAGCCTCGATTCTTAAGTTTTAGGCCTCCTATACTGTATCTTTCTGTTAAGAACTGACAGCAGATCATCCATGATTTCACAGTAAAGAAGTGTTCATTTAAACTTTTAACTGAAATACAATTACTGATTAATTTTGCTTTTAAACATCAAAAACATTATTTTGAGATCAGTTTTTTATCTTGGCTTGAAGATGATCATACAAAGCTTCAGAAAAATCCATACTGCTCCTCAAAACCAGACAATAGAAGAAATATTTACAACTTTTTTCCCCCAAAACGAAGCATTTTGCTACCACAAACAGCTTTTCTCCAACACTCCTAACACATATCCACTGTAAAATAAAGAGCTTCTCAACACCACTAGACATGTCTAGCATTACAGTCACAGAAATAAAAGCTCATGTCCATTTACTTGCCATGAAATAGAGCCCAGAGACTTCTGCATAAGGCTTATGGTTCCAGTTCTACAATGGCACTGCTCTCCCTCACTTATTGAGTATACGTGCAGAACTTGTGAATCATCACAATCAGGAATGTAAAACCAAAAAAAGGATGATTCATATGAAACTTCTGTTGGAAGCTAACAGACTTTTAATAGTCATTAAATATTTGCCATATTCTTTTTTTTATTCAACAAAACATTATACCACTCAAATTATCTACCTTCTCATCACTGAAAAGAAGAAAAGTGATTAATCTTCCAAAGCCACTAACAAATGTAACATCAGAACAGAGGAGTTAATTAATTCACATTATAAACAATGATTTGTAATACAACTGATTTTACTAGAGTATTGATGCAAAACGTACCAGTGACAAAAACATCATTATAAGATACAACAACTTAAATTATCATCATTATTATATGCAGCAGTAACAGACCGGGAAGTCTCACAACCCAGTCCTGCCATGAACTACTGTTACAGAAACCTATGAACAAAATCATGCTGCATCCCCAAATACTGAATACTATGATTCTAAAGGAAAACAAAGTGAAATGATTAGCAACAGAATCACATCATTCTCCTCATTTCTCCCTACTTTTTTTAAAACAGAATTCAGTAACAGTGAATGTGACATGTAGATAAAAGTCAGCATTAAAAATTCTACTTACACACTAAATAAAGACTTTCTGTGAAAATGCTATCAGTACTCCTCCAATTATATCGTATTTATAGCAACATTTGATACTGAACTCTCCATCGTTACATTCAAGTGTACTGTTAATAAAGCTTTTTTATATTATGAAAGACTATTCTCCAAACTAGATTCATTACTTGCTGCCATATGTCAACACCACAATAATTCCCTCATCCTCAAAAATTCACATCATGCTTCTACTTGGAGATGTGCAAAATGACATACATAGCCGAAAGGTTAACTTTTAATATCCACAGGGCATTTACCAAAGTTCCACAAGAGCCTATTATCTGCAAGCCACTTGTGTAATAGTTTATGTTCTTGTTCATGGAGAGCTCATTCAACTACTTGCTAACATTTGGTTTACTTACCCTTTAGCACCACCATGTGGCAAATACTGGATTTATTCTCTTGAAGAAATAGACTATTGTAATAATCTTTCAATTAACAAACATACAAAAAAGGAGAAAATGCAGTGCAAGTGACAACTTACAGCTTGAAGTTTTGCATGATGAAATGCAACTCATCGTAAATACACAAACTGCTGCTCAGCAAAACAGGGCAAGCTTGCATTTTACAGGGAGAACAACATATCTGAACTGGCATTCTAACGTTCTGCTATTATTTAAAAATAATTTTTTTATTAATATCTTCTAAAATAACTGAATGTACATTCATTGCAAAGGGGATGTCAGGAGGTACTACAGTCAATGACACAGCTATAATTGGATTAGAGGCAAGAGAGAAAAAGCTAAAGGAGGACTGTTTCTAGAAAGTTGTGAGCAAAAGAGAAAGGCTGCATAATAATAAATTGCAAACACCTCCAGGAAGCAGAAAATGACCTGAAGACAAAAAACAGAATTTAAAAAAAGGATACAACAGAACAAGCAAGGAAGTAAATGAGAGAGACAATCCCAGGATTCCCAGGCTCACATCACTGATTGCTTAGCTTTTGAATTCAAAAGTCATTTTTTCACCTTCTCATTTTATGGTATAATTATGGTATAATTTTTCCAGCCTCTACATTAAGCAATTTTAAAAGAGCATCTCATTCTACCGAAGTACAAATGCATTCAAGGAAAAAGGGTAATGGTACCAAGACTTTTCTAATAATCTAAATGCTACTTCATGTAAGTCCTGTCTACCAATATAAAGAATTCTGGTGAAATTAACACCCTTCTATTTAAGGTTTTAGGAAGGTTTTTTTGTTTGTTTGTTTACATACTAGCAACATTCTCCTTAAGGTCTCAGGAGTGCTTAAAGTTGTTAGTCTCCTTAAACTTGAACAGCTGCAAGGAAACATGCTTTATAAGCCTTCCTATTTTACACTACTAAGTATTTTTAATACCCCCTCACTTTTAACAATCTAGATTATTACCATTCACCTTCTGACACTTAATGTGATCCACTGTTCTAAATTTGGCTCTGTTCATCATTGTACTGCCTTTTCGTAATTTTTGTGGTGATCTAGGTATATTCAGTTACATGCCAAGAAAAAGCACTTAATGGCCCAGTGTCTCTGCTAAACCACAGAATCATTTAGGTTGGAAAAGACCTTTAAGATCATCAAGTCCAATCGTTAAAAGCAACAAATAACAAATATTCTCAAAATTAATTTCTATTTTGGCATGGGTTTATTGTTTGGATAGCTCTTTTAGACCTAATGACTGGCAGCAGCCGTATTCATCCATTTCAGTTATGGATGTGCACTTTAATCTAGATTTGTTTGGCTCAAGCTTAAAACCATTCAATGCTGTCGGCCTAACTGCAAAACTATTGCACCCATTTTTCCTCCCACCCAAGTCGGTATTTCTAAACAGTGGTTAAGTCACTCCTTGACTTTTGTCTTCAACAAATTAAGCCACATAAGCTCTGCTTCTAGTAAGTCTAAAATTTATTTTCCAATCCCTTTATCATACTTTTGATTGGCTCTGTGGGTACTTGGCCACTAGCTGGGAAAATAGCTACATTTAAGTGTTAAATACATTAAAAACCACTGAAAATTAGCATTAACTGAGAAAATCCAAGCAAATTAGGAAATTCACTCTGTTTACGGTAGGAGGATGGGAGGAAATGCCTTTGGATTCATAGCAGCTCATGCACTTTCCAGAGTTCCCACCTTCCCTATTCACCACCCAAGAGAGTCCTGGAAAAAGTGGCATTCCGTTTTTAAATAACCTCTTTAGATAACTATCATAACTACTCCATTCCTGCTTGATGTGTAAAGGAACAGATGCATGTAGATGTGAAGCAACAAAGCTAATTAACCTCAGAGCTAGGATTAGAATCAAATTTATCTTGTGACTTGTCCAGACTGCCTAGCAACCCATTTTTAATGGAAATTAAGTTAGCATGAGCTGTACTTCACTGCTGAGTAACTGCTAAAATATACTTTACCTATAGGTGCAAAAACATGAAAGACATGACATAAAGAGGAAGAAAACCAAAGTACTCTAAACGAGAAGTATTCTTACAATGGCACTAAATTATTCCAGGTAACTACAATAGTCAACAGACAAAGCAATTCTACGGAGTTGTCCACTACATGGTAACAGACAGTGCATATCAATATCCCTATTTGAAGCTACAATTCCTCTTGTCTTAACAAAAAGGCTTGGAAAAGTTTTAAATTAAAACTCATACAAGTCTTTCCTTCTATTTTATTTAGCACAAAGACTAAGGCTACCCAAAGTCATAATTTAATATACACTTTTAATAATTGGATTATTACCTGCAAAAGGCACCGGCAACAGCTGTACAATCCAGAAATTTAGCCAGATCTGGACAATGACAATGGCCCACACAAGTGTAACAAAGTAAATATCACTAGTTTTCTTTTTTCGAAGAAGAGATCCAATCTCAGGTCTTTGTCTGCTCCCAGAAGAGGATGAAGAGGAGGAGAAAGATGATGAAGCATGTGGAGGCTGATCACCTCCTGTTGCTCCTAAAACAAACAAATGCAAACAAAGAAGCGGAAATTATCACATTAATGTTCAACACAGAACAGAATATACTCCCTAGTCCCAAATTAACCTTTTTTTTTTTTGGTTGGGTTTGGTTTTCGGGGTTTTTTTTTTGTAATTTCTCTAAAAGACAGAGACAGCCTTGGTATTGATATGAATTTTGAAAAGCCAGAACAGGGCTGTGTAAGCTCTCCCACATCATGCAACAGCATGCTGAGCAGGGCTGGGAAGAGGAGAGAAGAAAAGGTGTTACAACCCCTAAGAGGCCTCCTGTCACTGAAGGTAAATTACAAGCCAAATATATTTTATCAATGAACCAACCACAAAGTGTAATTCACTTCTAAAAGAAATCTAAAGTCTTAAAAGAAATCTTTGATTTCTTTTTATGTCAGGGACTCAAAAATAAATCTTAGATTTGCTCAAAGCTCATTTAAACAAAACAATACAACATCCATTGAAGAGAAAGCTTGTATCTCACAAATTTATTACCCTTTTTCTTTTCCTGAACACTCACATTACAAACATAGCACTCACACTGTGACCCCAGATTACCTGCCTGTGTAACATATTTTATTAACAGCAGCTAGTGGGTAACAAATGTTGTCATTCTCTCATTTGTAAGTTATTAAACATGAAATTAAATTTAAAAATGTGAACTGATGTGTTAAAGGCATTTACAAATTATCAGTAAATCACTGTTTCAGGCAAAACTATTATGTAGACAATTAAAATTTAACTTTTTAGTTGGTGAATCTGCCTGGTATGGGCAACCCCAAATCCATCTTCAGTCACTGCATGCAGAATCTCTCCCTGGGAACACCAGTATTAACTTTTACCGAGGTCCCATGCTGGTGGCAAAATGCACACACTTCCCACACACCATTACTTGAGAAAAATTTGCACCCATGGTAGAAGAACGCACACGTAAGAAAACCTGAAAAGTTACTCTATGCTGAAGAATAAAAGGCAGTTTGTTATGTTGGAACATACTGCAGCAGGTAAGGAATGAACACAACTCTTTCACCGGGCTTGTGTCACATCAACACCAACTACTTTCTTCCCACAAAGAAAAACTGCTGTAAAAATGGTACTGCAATATACTACATGCATAGTCAAACAACTCATGTTCCACACATGCAGTTTCAGCTGCAATGTATCACTAAAGCCATTCCTAGCCTAAAGCATGACAGCTGGAATGTACAAAAAGACCAAGACGGATTTGTCATATGTGTACAGTAGTGGTAAGTGACAAATTCTGCAGCCTCACACATGGGATGAACACTCTTCTTTAGTTCTAGAAGTCTGCACTGGTGTTCTACAAGTAAGGGGAACTGTTTTTAGAGCTTATAAACACTGCCCCACCACACTGACACAGTAAGGTAGGTCTATTGAACCTCCCAATTGATAGACACTGGGACGATGACAGAAATTTCAGTTGGTTGCTGGTAACATATCTGGTGGAACTTCAGAATATTCCCAAAGGAATTACAGCACGCAACCTGAAAGAAGGAACTCAGCAAGCAGCTAAAGGCGGCAGAAGCTTCAGGTGGAGTGCTTCTTGGCAAACCAGTTCATGTCTCAAAGTGATGAAGACCAGCCCTATCATATACAAACTACACTTCGGAGAAAAACACACGAGTTAATTCTTCATGAGGGAAGAGACAGTTACCTGCAAACAGAAACTTTCCTAAAAAGACAGACAGAGTGGTTTTGTCATAAGAAATAGAGAGTCTATCATTCCTCTGTACTTCTCAGTCTATTTTTAATGAAGCAGAAGAGTAGTAATAGAAACAAATGGATCCAGCTTATGATGCACTAAAAGAACACAAATTTGAAAGCACTATATCCATAATTAAGAATTCTCCCCTATCAAATCAACTTAGCACTTTTCTTTTTTACTTTTTTGCTTCAAAATTAATATAATAAACATAAAAAGTAACATGACAACAAGCAGAAACTCAAATATTTATCAAAGGGAAGGAAGTGCTAAAAGCCGAAATAGAAAAAGCAAAGGAATTTAATATGATGAAGTCTATGCCTCAAGATTAAAGTTATCCAATTCTTTCTGCCCCAAAAGCCCTTAGTAGAGTAATTTTTATGAAAGAAAAAAGGACATTCCTTCTATTGGTAATGAAAAATTTGATCAACATATTTTTGCAATGAAGAAAACTTTAATTAAGTAACAGCAACAGTAACGTTAAGAATAGCACCAATTAAACTGCCTTTTCTTACAGTTTCCCTATTAACTTCAGCAGACTGTACATAGACTACGAAACAGACAGGTAAAAGCTGACAGGGAAAAAGAAAAAGAACTTAAAAAGGGGGGCGGGGCTGGAGACTAAAAACTCCTAGGGGATCCCAAGACAATAAAGCTTTTTCTGAATACAGTTCCACAGCACTTTAAGCCAAACTAAACTGGCACTGCCAATGACCCAGTATTCTCCCTGTGACAAACACAAAGACTCCTTAGCATCAGAACTGCCATTCAGATGGCTGTATCGTCAGTTCACAAAGTTGATCCACCCAAAAAACCCACCAAACTTTGCAAGCGAAAAAAAGTCACATTTTGTTGGCAAGATATGCTCTGCAAACCAAGGCATGAGTGCCTTGGCAACACAAACAGGAAAAAAAGGACTATCAGAATACCAATTTAGAGTAA
Source organism: Butorides virescens (assembly GCA_017310255.1). NCBI lineage: Eukaryota > Metazoa > Chordata > Aves > Pelecaniformes > Ardeidae > Butorides > Butorides virescens. The sequence continues at coordinate 145,205 of JADKXX010002837.1, forward strand.
CTTCAGGTTCTATAAAATCACGTTTAGTGTGCTTCATGATATTTTTCAGAGCCAAAACCTGAAAAACACCTATCTTCCAACTAATGAAAATACAACAGTCTTTCCTAAATGGCTAATACCCAGTAAAGAAATCTAGCAAAATCAGAATGTATGGTACTTATTTGAATATAATAAGAACATCAGAAGTCAATTTTCCAGACTCTCTTAAGATATGTTCTTTTCTTTACAGAGTATGTTCTCTGTCAAGTTAACTTCTTGCTGGCATAGCATTTTGAATTACTCTCCTCCGTTTCCTTAAATAAAAGGAAAAGGAACAGCAGCACAAACAGGAAGGCAAGTGTCTATATCCCCGTGGAGCACAGTATCAGAGTAAAATCTTCAGAGTTAGACAAAACAGTGATTTTATTATAATTGATGAAAAAGTGTTTCAGAACACCAGGATGAAGGTACCCCTTGAAGAATAACCACATTTTTCTCTAATTTCAAGAGGAAAATTTTTTTTTAAAAAAACAAAACAAAGTAGGGGGAAAGGGAGGATAAGAGGCATGACTACACTTAAGGATTTCAGTATCTATCATATTCAAAGCCAACAAGACAATAGAAACTTGCCTACAAGGCAGTTAACAAAATACTGCAGTTGTATCTGCTTCTTAGCTGCAGACTTCTCATTTGCTGCATACTTGGGACACCGGGAAGGACAAGTTAGACCACCTTCATTGGTATCATTAAATTCCTCACCCCCATGACTAAATACTGGTATTCAACAAGAAAGCAAGGAAAAACACGAGTGTTCAGAAAAACCTATAAAATCAATACTGCTTATTTCCTTCTGGTTTTTTCATGAACAAATTGAAGCATGAGGAGGACAGTAAAAACATGAAGCATTGACTGTTCTATAATTGCTTTAATACAGTACAAGTATTTTTATTGCTACTGACAATTAATCATCCTTGACAACCATTGACATATTTTGAATAGATATAAGGAAGATCTCCTGAAGTCTGATATCCACCTGGCTGAAGATGTGAAAACTTTCAAGATCTTAAACTTCTCATAAAACAGATGTGTGTTACATTACAAGTTCCAAAGCAAGATAACAAAACATCCAAAAGTCACTGCAGAGGAAAACCAGAAGAGTTGCAGTTTCTTAACCCTGCAGGTTGGTTAACCTTTGCTGTACAAGAATAATGTTTCAGCACCATTCACACAGAAGATCCAAACCAAAGATGACCAAAAGGACACTTAACACATATCACAGAAAAAGAATGTTAATTCCCAACAGATTGTTGGAAAAATTATTTGAACTATTGTTAGGAATAAACAGGAAACTCCATATTTGTTCTGTTCCTGCTGTGAAGGAAAACAACAGAATTTGCAAGACAAAAAAACCATCTGGTTAACTGTCTGAAGAAAATAAGCCAAAAAACATTCACTATAAAAGACACATTTGTAAAACCGCTGTAGTTTTCTTTTGGCCAAGAGAGGTTACAACTTGAAGACAGAATAAAAACTGTCTTAAGAAAAAAAATTAAAACTGGTGTGTAAGTTAAAAAAAAAAAAAAGCCACAAGCAACGAACAAGAACACAACCACTTAGGTAGCACATTTGTGGGAGATCGTTGCTTGACCAGATGTTCAAAATCCAGCTAAAAAAAGAAAAGAAATCTCATTTCCAAAATTAAATATTAGAGAAAGCAACATAAGAGAACTGTCACCATGCTGTGCCATTCTCAAAGTTCAGGACATACGTCCCTAGGGTTCTGTATTTAGATGATAGTCATGTAAAATGTAGAACAGAGACAAGAAGAGAGTAAGTCTAAAGCTGCCCTTTTGATATTTAAAAATTAAGCCTATTTTCAAGTACAGCTTACATTGACATATTTAAAATTAGGAAGTGTTTACATTTCCTCAAAAGATTTCTGAAGACCTGCTTCTACACCATTTCACCTGGTGGCTGAATTAACTTTATAGTTTCATGAATGGTGGCGTTTAGACAGAAGTTTTTAATGCCACATGCTCACAGCATTTTTTCCTGCACAATTACTGTGTTTTCTCCTCTGGAGCACAATTTACACATTACAGACAATATTAGGAACATACTGTCTTGAAGTAGATGCCTCTTAGACACAGCCAGTATCAAAATGAAGTATTGGAAGTTCACATTCTGTCAAGTTGAATGACCTGTTTTGTCTACTCGTGAGAAATGGATGAAACCTCTCAATTTCCAGAGATGTCCATAATAGCTTATTCTTCTAGTGTTGCATTCCATCAAAGGCCTACCCAGAAAAATGATGGTAAGGTTCAAAACGAGTGATGGACATCTAACACTTTCTTTGCAACTCTTTCAAGACATTTCTTACAGATTCCTAGTTGTGTTATTGCAAGTGAAAGTATTGTGACTCAAGCTACAAGGCCAAGTAAACTCACTACAGGAAAGACTTTGAGCATGCCATAATTAAACAATGGGGGTTTTGTCACTGTGATGTATACAAGAAGCATTCCCATCTGTCTGTACCTGGTCCAGAAATCCAGTTATATCTCATAACTACCAACAAAGTAAAAGAAGGCTAGGGAACATTAAAAAATTAATAATAAAGAAAAACCCATGCCCTCATTCTGAAAAAAAAAAAAATCTTGCAGTCAGGCCTTCCACATGTACAAACATCCATGTAAACTACCATTTGAAAGACAGCTTTTATATTATTTTCTTCTTAACATTTTTAAAAACAGATAAACCTGTTTCACAAGGTAAATATAAATATGCTATTTTGGACAGGGTGAAGAGGATAGGGACTATTTTAAAATTTGTTCTTATTTCCCTTCAATTTCATGCCTTTAGAGCAAATTCAAATGTTTTCTTACAGAGTATTCAGTCACCTGAGGGTTGTGAGGAATGGTCATTACTGGACTCATCTTCTGTCATTGAAATTGCCATGGCAATTGTTGAAGCAGCAATGGAAATCATCTGACCAGGAAGCTCTGCCCCTGTAAAATATATATGTGTATTTAAATAAAGAAAACCTTAAGTCTTACAATGTTTTATTTGTTGCTTGATATCCACCAAAGCTGTCAAGCAACAGAAATTATATGGATACACAGTTAGTTTTTAATATGTATTATATGTAGTCAACATGATCAAACAGGAATGAATGCTATTGATTTTAGAATTACAATACACATGGAGGCAAAACACAAAAACAGTTCTTTGATTAGCACTTGCCTTGCTAATGAACTGTTTCTGACTGTCATTCACAGCTGCTGGCAGTCTGATTAATCTAAAAATTTCTATACCAGATAATCAATTTTACTAACGAACATTATGATGACTTTCAGGAAAACTAAAACAGCAAGACAGGAAAAAAGTTTCCCCAAATAATCATAGAGCTAGTACTAGAAAGGAACACCTGACATTTGCTTTTATGCAACATTGACTCACAACAGGCACAACCTATTTTTCTCAAAGTTTCTCAAAGTGTAAACACAAACCATAGTTGTAAGAAACTGGTATTTTAAAAATTAATGACTGGATGTAAGAAACCTGCTAGATGGGAGTTGTCCCAGTTTCTCTCATAATATTATAGGAGCTACCAAACCCATATTGCTCATTTCTTTCAAAATCAGCCTCCGATTTCAAATTTCCTGGGCTTTCTTTATGCTTGAAAAGACATACAGGATTGTGTAAACTTAAGCAACGGGGCTTGATAATGAGAGTCACTACTTTGCTATGGAAAACAAACATCAGTCCATTGCAAAGATTTTCTGTAAAGAATCAAAGACTCACTTCAGCATGCCTAAACTGATTTGGAACAAACATTAAAAATCTTACGGTAAATTCTTGCAATCCGTATGATGTTGAATTTACAGTAATACAGTCCAGATTCTTTCACTTGACTTTACAGAACTTTTGCCTCCAACAGTAAAAGAAATAGTGGCTCATTTCTTACCAGAAGAGTCCATTCCATTCGGCTGTTCATGCAACATGCCTACAGTCATCAGAACAACTATAACCAGAAACACAGGAATTCTCCAGGAACCTGCCACAGAAGCTGAAAGATACAGGTTTGGTTTTTGTTTTGTTTGGTTTTTTTTACAAGAAAAAATATGCCATTAATAAACTCTGCATTTAGCAAAACCAAAAAAAGGCACCATATCAACCAAGAAAAACCTGGTCAGAAAATAAGAAGTGCCATAAAGCAAAAAAGTTTTCTACATCCACGGAAAGGAAGAATAGAACAAGGTGAGCAAGTTTCTCGATGAATAAACTAAGTTGTTACCGTTCCTAATTTCAGTGACTTTAAACTATGCTGATACTTTAGAGAACAATTTTAAAAACAACATGCAAAATTACATGAAAATACACACAAAATAAAAACATTTTAGATATCAGAGGCAAATCAATTTCCCCTAAAAAAATCTGTATTTATGTTAGCCTTCTTGGGTTTTGGCTTTCCAGCTAGTAGTTCCAATAAATACAAGACTGTCAAAATGTAAGCAAATGCAAAGACATTATGTGTAGCTTAAAATCTCAGTAAAGTGTCCCCCAACGTGGTCAGAACCACCTTTGAAACCTGCTGCTAAAGCAAAGTTAATAATGAATTACACTGTGAAACCTTCCATTGTGATAGTCTTCTATTATTTGCATGACACTTCCACCATAAACTGCGAGATGATAATATAATACAATTATCTGTTATATTAAGTATGTAAAAGAAAACTAGTTACTGTAATCTTAACATTTGTATTAACATATTATATAGATTACTGGCAAATTTATTTGATATTGTTGATATCATATCGCCATGTTTGTTGACTACTGATAGAATTTTTTTTTTTTTTTTTTGCTTAAATGCATTTTACAGCTTCAGCCTTGGTAAATGGCAGGCTCTCAAGAAAATAATAATAATATTAAAAATCATCACCAGTGAAAGTCTAAATCCACCCAGATGTGACCCCAGCCCTTCCGCACTGTCAGGGAGTCAGTACCAGGTCTGTGAGCCAAACAAGGGAAAAACATGGCAAGTACAAACTGGGCAGGAGGAGTGGAAGACACATGTTGCTCAGTATCTTGATGCCTCCCCCCATTCCAAACCCCAACCCTCCCTGCTGGCCACATGCAGCCAGAATTACTGAGCAGACAAAACCAGCCTGCATCTCAGCTAAGACACCATTATAAAAATTCAGTGGAAGAGCAAGTGAGTACGTTAGCTTGTACAACAGCAGAATCCCAGCGGACACATTAGAATAACTTCTTGTTACTCACCTAAGTGAAAGAGCAGCATAATCCAGACAGGGACAGAGACTGCTTTTAAGTAACGTTCAGTGCTTATATTCCACTTGAATGAAACCATCAGCAGGTAACCAGCTACCAAGGTCCATATCTTTAAGAAAGATACACACACAGGTATGTATATACATACATGAGTACAATACAGCTATATTTTGAGATGTGTGTGTATATACACCTGCACACACCCCTAACTGCCGTATCAAGAGAAATCAGGTTCTAATTCTTTAAGAGGCCTACAATTCAGAACTGTCAGTTAATTTACAGGAGTTTTTGCTCCATGTAAGAGAAATATAAAGTTTGTGCCAAGCGTAAGGACAGGCTAGACATGCCTTTGGCCTGCCTTCAGTACGGTTCTTACGTGAGGGGGTATACACGGTTTGCTGGACACAAACCCTGAAGGAAGATGTCTTTGCAGCTGAGACCAAGGAATTACTCTGGAACTACTGTTGAAAGGTGGGAACCTAAATGAAACCGGGCCACCAGTGGGGCCACAGGGAGACAGAGCCAGCAGAGCACCACTGGTTCCAGCACAGAGCTGCTCGCCAACTCCTGTGTTCCAGTCCAAAGAGACGAAGGGGGTTTTAAGTCAAAGATAGCCATTAGGGAAACACGACAAAACCTGCTGCTCCTCAGCAGCGTTGGTCCACAAAGCAGTCATGCCTTTAAATGACTTGTGACACATGATCTTATCAAATATTTAACTAAAAACACGAAAGAGAAAAACGTCTGTGACAACGTATCAAGAGGCAGATGTGGTCGTTTTGGTTTTGCTGCTTCCAGCTGCCTTCTACAACTGCTCATCAGATAAATCACAATAGAGAATTCTAATTAAGAATCTTGAGATGAAGAATTTGAGCTTGAAAATGCTGAAAAGAAAGCAGAAACCAGAAGAGGCAACAGGAGGTGAAATGCTGCTACTTGGCAGAATGTGTGAAATAAGAGACCTTTGTAAACCTGTACAAATAAAAACTCAGTGTTGCAGTCTTAAAAAATCAACCAAACAAAAAACCCCCAACAATCTGACATTTCCAGCTCAAAGTTAACAAACATTCCCTATCCATAACCAGTTAAGGACACCTTCAAATTTACGCTTATAAATCCATAAATCCCAAAGAAGTTTAAACAGAACTTCTCTGAACAGCATTTGCCGAACCAGACATCACGGTAAGAATGTCCTGGCAGAGACACAGGACAAGCAATTAGACAGAACATACCGGGAGAGCTTTCGCCTCTTTACTCTGCACTATATGACTCACGCTGAAGAGGCAACAGTCCCTGTGAAAAGCAGGTTTGTGTGACTACTCTCACATACCTAATTGGTGCAGAGGAAATCTTAATTGTACTGAATTCAGCAGACAGGCAGTGCTGGACCCCATTAACTTCAGAGGGAATGCTCATACACACAAGGTAATTTAAAATTGCTTAAAAGTGTGAACAAGCACATACCCTTTTCATACTAATCTTTCTCATCAAAGCTGATCAGTCCAACTTTCCACTGCTATCCATCTCTAGTTTTGCATCCACAGACCTGTATAGTGCTTATGGCCAAATATGAACTCAAAACCAATGTCTTAAAACTAACACAACTCTTAGACATTAAGATAAGTCATAAACAAAACAAAAAAATTTGATCTGAAATACACAGCAGGTTTGCAATGTAAATGCACTCACAAGGCATATTACAGTACAACTGTAATTGCAAGAGAGACCTCGGCGTGAAGATGGTATCCTACTCGCTAACATCAGCCACACAGCATCTTTGCATGATAAATTTGCCACGATGCTAGACTTTTTTCTCTTCAGCTTTTAAATTTAATGATAAATTACAACTGGGAGACTCAGCAAATTCAATGAATTAAATTTTCTGATTAAAAATACACCAAAAGTAGGAGGATAACACAGCATAAGCCTATGTTTTATAGCCAAAGCAAAACATGTTGCACTGTTTTTAGCCATGCATGAGGCTGAACTAAAAGCTAGCATTTCAGGGTTTAGGATTCAATATTTTTTTGTATTGTAAGTTACAGTAAATCATCAATTCTCATTTCTAGAAGCTTAGCAAATGACCCAAATAAAAGCATTTCTTATTTCTATAGGCTAGAGAGACATAGCTTACTTTAAAATAAACAAGTCATCTTGGTTTAGAGATCAAACAATAACAATTCTGAAGGCCTGTAAAAAAAAACTATGTAGTCAATTGACTGGTGGAAGAGGTTTAATTTCAGTGACACCATAGAGTAATGAGTTCCTTATTGGTTAATGTTACAGCCATGCACCTCCCTACGCTGCAAGAGAGCCACCGCATGGGAACTAGGGTAGCCTGCTTCTCCAACTCGGGTAGCCTGCTTCCAACAATTCATAGCTGAAAGGAACTGACAAAGCAAATTAACTTAAAATGACACGGACGAGGATTTCATCCCATACTAACTTGGCAACAGCTTTTTTGGTTATTTTTTCCTTAACCCTTTAAATGCATGTTGTATAACCTTTCCTGCTGTTTTTCTAAATGGTCTCCAAAGGTTTTGGCTACAAGAGCGTGAAAACATTAATAGCCTCTTTACTATTGCATGTCCATCTCAACAACTGACACCATGGAAATAATGGATACTGCCTACTTTCAGTAAAATTAAGCTACTGTAATTATTGCACTGAAACTAGAATGGATACAAATTCCATGCTAAACCAAAATGCCTATAAATTTGATTTAGAAGAATTTACATCTAACCAGGTAACTAATATACACACTGCAGATACTGCAGAATCCATTAGCTACCATAAACTACCTATTTATCAAGCTGAAGTCAGTTGCAGATGCCTAACTTTCACCATGTACGCTGAGACTTTAAATGCCTACTCAATCACAATTAATATTTACAGACATGCACAACTCCCGCGTATCAGAATTTTAGGACGGTTTAGTCCCGTAAACTTTCCTCCTTCTTCCCTCCCTCACTTATCTTCATTGTCTGAACAGACAGCAAAAACTTAATTTCCCACATCTCCTTTGCATTTTGTAGCACCCCTCACAAATTGAACAAAATGTCATTTTGCCTTTAGACATAAAAAGTAAAACTGTCTGCTTCCCAGGATAAACAGCTGTGAGACTGCAGTGTAACTTCTTGGATTTCAGCACCCACTTTTGAGTTACAGTGGTAAATTTAAAAGGCCAGATTTAGAGATGCCTAGGCAAGTCTGAAGGGCTTCAGTTCTCTTTAAATTGCCAACTGGAGGCAGAATTACACCACAGAAAGATGCAGCTTTTACATTAAGCTCAAGCATCTGCTCCAGTGTTTCGATTTTTCTTTTTGGAAAGTCTAGGATTTATCAGCATGGCCGCATTACCAGTGTTACTGAAAGTCTATTTGCAGTTCCAGTTAAAGTTGAGAGAATTTGAAAATCTGGGACACTCTTTCAGCTTTGGCATCATTTTTCAATGAGAACAAACTCTTACTACTGAACTCTTGACAACAATTTATATTGATTTATACTGAAGAATAAAATTCTTTATTTACACAGTTCACTCCCTTTTTTTCCTATCAGCAAGCTAATCTCTAAGGTAGAGGTTTTTACAGATGAGCTCATTTAATAGCTCACGGCTGCTGAAAGCGGCATTTCATTCTCTCCCACCGCCAGTCACGCAGTCCCAACCTCTCCTGCACACCAGCTTCGAAGTGCAGCCAGCCAGCTCAAGCTCCCTAAGCTGATAAAAAACGACCCAGAAAAAAAACCACAAGACTTTATAATCTAATTCAGTTATAGCTAAACAGGCTCACAGAGCTAAGACAGGCACTGACGACAGGGCAACTGAAGCATGTGTCAGATAAGCACAGTTGTCGGAAGGACTCAGCCTCCCTCCAATGTTGTCCCAACACCTCAACACTGCCCCAACACCTCAACGCCCAGCAGTGAACACATTTCCTACTGGCTTCATGTAAACCACCCCACGGTAAACACAACAGTGAAGACCGAGCAGAATAACCAACAATTGCTTCTTTTCATGTATGCCCTGCCAACCTTGCAAAAGTTTCCAGTTTTTGCCAGGTCAGGCCATCTCTTTCACTTTCTAGTTGTAGCTCTACCCTCTCCCTTTGCCATTTCAAAAAGCGGTGGGTTGTTTTTTTTTTACAGGCTGTTCTTTTTCACTTGGAAATCATACTGCAAAGTTTTTTAGGGTTTGTTTTGGTTTGTTGGGGGTTCTTTTGGGGGAGAGGGAATTGTTTTTGTTGGTTTGGTTTTTTTTTAATTGAGATTTAAATTTAAAGCTGTTTGATAAAACTATGGATCCAATTCAAACAGTTTCCTATTTTCCAGTTTGTTTCAGGGTTAGGACAAAAAAAACCCCAAAACTGCCTTAATACAAAAGTTATTTATGAGAAACTCCATTAATAAAAATACTATTCAGATATCGAACTTTTCAAGATTCGCTTGTGAAAAGAGGTTTTTCAGAGCACATCAAATTCCCTGCAGACAGAGCACCACTCCTCTGGCATGCTTCATGATGACACTTTCACAAGAGATGGCTCTTCAACATACACCATTTCTTCCCCTTCTTGCTTTATTAAAGAGATCACAGTCCAAATTTTGCTGGACAGTTCCATAACAGCCATTCCTCTCAGAGGTGGTAAAAAAGGCAGTATTGTTGTTTTCAAATAATACTTATAAATACCAAAAACATAACTATGTAGCGTGTATCATTAGGCTCCAGGCTAACATCAGCTTAGTGCCTGAGTTGCAGTTCATGCATATAAATCTAAACAAGCCCCTAAACTTTTTCAAGAAAGGTACCTCGCAGCAGCTTCTCCCAAAACTGAGGGTGGGTGTGGAAGGGAAAAACAAAGGTGGAAAAGAAAATACTGTCAACATCACAGTCTTTCCCTGCCCCTCCCCATCCTGTTTTTAAATAGGCCACACACATGTGGTCTCTACACAGTTGATCTCTACCAAGTTGTGAAAACAAACCAAAACCCGTGGTTTTGGCAAGATGTGTTCACAGTCAGTACCTGGCTGTATGATTTATAGGTCATGATACCAAATAATGAAAGGATCATTATAAACAGTAGAAAGAATACTGAAGGGCTTTCTTCAGGTGTGGGGGGGTTGTTGGGGTTTTTTTTTTATGCTGGGCAAGTTTTAGAAACCTGCAAGCCTGCACTGAGAAGAAAGGGAAGAAAAAAAAAAACCCACCCTGAAACACTCAGAAAGGAATTGTATGAGACGTGAAAATAAGAACTGTGTTTTTCTCATTTGTAGTTATTCCAATGTTATAGTCAAACTTAACCCTTTCCTTTGCTAGAAGAGAAATTGTCCCATCAGGTGAACTTGACAAAACATAGATGCTTTTTTGCCTCCATGGGTGATATTGAATAGCACTGTGGAAGCCAAGCATCCTGGAACCTGTGACCCCAAACATTTGCCAAGAAGCACATCTGAGAATTTCAGTCTGCAAGTGTTACTTTAGGGACTGCTGACATCCAGTGCCAACAGAAATGGGCGTTTCTGTGGTGGATGTCTTTGATAGCTTCTCTGACAGGGAGCAGACCGGCCAAAACAGACACCATCTACTTCGACAATATTCCAAGGTAGTGGTCATGGCAAACGGTGCTTCCAGATTTGCTCAACACCGTAATGAGGAAAGGATTGATTAGGTCCTCTAACTGCACGCTAACCGTTAGAACACACAAGTTGTACCTAGTACAGTCGGAGATATAAAAATACACCGACACATACACACGTGAGTACACAGTTCTGACCCTAACCAATAAGTTGTGACAAACTAAGCAAGAAAGACTGTCCATCGGAGAAGGATTTCAACAGCCATGTGTTGTTCAACATGTTCATCAATGACCTGGATGAGGGGACAGAGTGCACCATCAGCAAGTTCGCTGACGACACTAAACTGGGAGGAGTGGCTGATACGCCGGAAGGCTGTGCTGCCATTCAGCGGGACCTGGACAGGCTGGAGAGTTGGGCAGAGAGGAACCTGATGAAGTTCAACAAGGGCAAGTGCCGAGTGCTGCACCTGGGGAGGTCGAACCCCATGCACCAGTACAGGCTGGGGGCTGACCTGCTGGAAAGCAGCTCTGCTGAGAGGGACCTGGGAGTCATGGTAGACGACAAGCTGACCATGAGCCAGCAGTGTGCCCTTGTTGCCAAGAAGGCCAATGGAATCCTGGGGTGTATTAAGAGGAGTGTGGCCAGCAGGTCGAGGGAGGTTATCCTCCCCCTCTACTCTGCCCTGGTGAGACCCCACCTGGAATACTGTGTCCAGTTCTGGGCTCCCCAGTTCAAGAAAGACGAGGAACTCCTAGAGAGAGTCCAGAGGAGGGCAACGAGGATGATAAAGGGTCTGGAGCATCTCCCCTACGAGGAAAGGCTGCGAGAGTTGGGCTTGTTCAGCCTGAAGAAGAGGAGACTGAGAGGGGATCTCATCAACACCTACAAATATCTCAAGGGCGGAAGTCAAGAGGACGGGAGGAGCCTGTTTACAGTGGTGTCCAGTGACAGGACTAGGGGCAATGGGTGCAAACTGAAACATAAGAGGTTTCAGTTGAATATGAGGAGGAACTTCTTCACTCTAAGGGTGACTGAGCACTGGAACGGGCTGCCCAGGGGGGTTGTGGAGTCTCCTTCTCTGGAGATATTCAAAGCCCGCCTGGACGAAGTCCTGTCTAGCATGCTCTAGGAGAGCCTGCTTTAGCAGGGGGGTTGGACCAGATGATCTTCCGAGGTCCCTTCCAACCCTTGCGATTCTGTGATTCTGTGATTCTGTGATTCTGTAACACTCCAGAGAGTTCTGCCAGTTATGACTATATCAGATTTAATTTACTAAGATGAACTTCAGAGTCAACATACAGCAGCTGTGTAATTTGTTTCATCTGACAGGATCTACAAACTAACTATTATCTAAATAAATATGAGCATGTGAACTCTGCTGAAAAGAAAAGGATATACAACCAATAGCTGGCATTTCCTGTATATTACTGTAAGTGTAAAACATCAGGCTAAAGTAATTTGAACTCTTGCCACAAAGCAGAAGAATTTCCCGTACGTTAGATACAGTGCTGGATACAAGCATACTTCCTACAAAACTAGGACAACAAGGCAGTCCAAGATTAGGCTTCAGAAGGTATGCTAACTGCAAGGGTAACCATGCCAGAACTGCCATAGCACGTAAGGGTATATTCAGCCTGCCTATGGGACAAACTCCTCTCCTCTTCATGAAAATGAGATACATAAAAACATTCCCCTTCCCTGTTATATGTAACTGAAGTTCATGTAAAGTACATGCCCTCTACATAAGATTTCTGTAAACAACCCTGGAGTCAGAGCAAGGAACTCATCTGGAATTTATAACCAGCCCCTAGCTTTAAGGCCCAGCAGCCTACTGCATTTCTTGAGCAAGCTTCTTCAGAGATGATGCAGGAACTGTAAAGCACAAAGGGAAAGAAAAGGAGATGGTGGGAACAAGATGCTTGCAGACTAGCCTAGGATTTTGGACTTGTTCTTCAAATGCAGTGTTTTGCTACCACCTATCAAATGGTCCCATCATGGAGGTATCTAGGATACCTAATTCCCAAATTTCAGGCGTGACTTAAGAACCACAGACAGGAATATAGCCATCTCTGAATCTTCCCTCATCAACACCATGAATTGCTCTCCCAGATTTGAGGACAACAGTACAAGAAAGCTCTGTAACATACTGGTGCCAAGATACAGTCTACTATGTCATTATCACATATAATTTCTGCATTTGGAGAACATTTTTTTCTGGAACTGAAGAGAATTTGTGTCTCTGTATCATGGCCTAGTAGATACCATAAGAATACCTTTAGTTAGAGAACATCAAAGTAGCATCCCAAAACCCCATAGCTCTTCTCAGTCAAATTCTAAGGATAGGCATCCTCTCACTTCTCTCGTACAGCCGAATTGGAAAGGGAGAAGACAAACGCGCATGTTCTTCCTCTCTGTAAGCAGCAGCGCCATCCAGGGTGGGGCAAAGCTCCAAATGAGAATAAACACACTGTACAACTTTGCGGCCCAAGGCTCAGTCATTGGTGGCTGAAGCACAGACATTCATAGTTCGCAAGATGAAAATTACCACGAACAAATGTACTGTGCTAGTGAGATACTGGTGTCACACTTGAAACAAGCCATGCTTGCTCATCTCTTCTATGCTTTTAATAAATGATTTATATATCAGATTCTTGGCAAGAAAGTAGTCCTTGCTGTCTAAGTGGAAAATTTACTTCTTTTATGTTAATTAAGTCGTTCTGTATCAAAATATTTCAAAACACAGAACTTTAGATTGGCTTAGTGGGCTGCTAAAAGAAACAGTGCAAGAAATGAAATTACCATTACTTTTGCTTATCACATAGTGTATCTACAAACAAAAGTAGCTGTAATCTTCATGCAAGACAACATACACAGACAGAACCGTGGAGGATTCAGATCCAAGATAAGAACAGTACAACAGAGCAAACTGACTCATAATATCCAAAATTCCTGTGCAGCTAATAAGCAGAATGCACACATGCAAACAGAGCCCTGCCATATAGCATGGCAATTAAACAGCTTTGAAATGCCTAACTGAAGTTAAAGCAGATACTATTAACAAGGTTCCTCAGCAGTGTGGAAAAGATAAAATTAAGTTATCCTGCTACAAGCTCTGAGATAATACAAATCAGGTAACAATAAAATTCAGAAGACTGGGATAGAAATGCACCATAAAGTGTCTAGATGATGCCAGGCTGAGTTGAGGTTATTTATAAAGGGAAGCCCCACAGTTTCTTTCTCATATAGGGCCCCAGAAAGAGACATTGGAAGCTTGCTTAGAAAGCTACAGCAATTGGGTTTGCTTAAGGAAGTCCATGGTCAGTTATTTTCACATGAACACAGGGAACTCAAGTCAGAAGAGTTCTGGGACCTTACTGCCTTTTCCCCAGTTAAAATCTTAGAGCACTTGAACAGAAGCATCATATCAGACACACTGGTGCAAAACAAAAGTATCAAGACACTGCTAAACAAAATTGCACTGAGCATGCAAAGACATCCAGCAGTGCATTACAAACACAGTTATGAGATTCAATCACTGCCACTTCCTTTAGTGCCCTTATACTTACGCAGTGTTAAGTATAACTTAATTAACCAAGTTTGAATAAAGGACTGGACTTAGCCAAGACGGTTAGCGTAGCAATATTGCTGATTTATTAAAAATAAAGCAGGTAGGCCAATACAAAGGAAAATCTTAAGCTGATCAAGTAAATTGTGTGGCAACTAACCAAAATTTCCCATTGGTACCAAGCCAAGCTTAGATTCTCCCACCACTCAGCAAGGTAAAGATGGTTGTATATTGCCTCTTCACAAAGTGTCTCTGTCTTAATTACACTTCTGAGGACAAAACAGACCAGAAACACATCTCCCCTGACATTTTCCAGCATATGACACCACTTCAGAATAGAAAGCCAGGAAAATCTCTTCTTCCAATGTTTACCTTCAAGAGAAAAAAACACATTCTCCAGTCCATCCTATTCACCCTAGGAGTAGCTCAAAATATCCTTCCTCAGTACATTCAGGGGAACTAGTACTTTTTTGTTTCTGGTAAGCACCTCCAAAGCTGTGTTTCAGGCATCACCATGCACCAGCTCCACCAAAGGAATAAAACTAGTATTCAAAGAACATGTGTAACTCAAAGTCAGCTGCCTGGACAAGCTTGCTGGAGTTAAGTATTTTTTTATTCCTTGTCTGTTTCTCTCTCCTGCTCACATAAGAT
This sequence comes from Butorides virescens, assembly GCA_017310255.1. NCBI lineage: Eukaryota > Metazoa > Chordata > Aves > Pelecaniformes > Ardeidae > Butorides > Butorides virescens. The sequence goes on from JADKXX010002837.1 coordinate 160,260, forward strand.
CAGTTTTAAGTAGTTCTTCAGTTTTATCTCCACACATAGCCCCACTAAACCAACCACATATGTCATTTCCCACCCAAGGGGTGTGTGCTGTTGTTGGGTTTGGGTTTTAAGACTAGAGCAGCTTAAAGAAGACTTTGACACTAAGCAATCTGAACATGCGAATCATTCATCAGTATGCAATAAAATTTACGGATCTGTGCTTTCACATATCCATCTACTTCAGACAGGTAGTATGTGCATTTTCAATTCAACGTTTGTAACGAAGTGAAAATGAGTTCTGCCAGAGGCTTTAGCCAGCCTGCCTACCGAAGACAACACAGGGAAGCACAGTCTCCCAGAATCTTTACTACCATAAGTAAAATTTGCAAGGTATATAAACAGCGTCACTTTTTAACGTCCAAACTGACTTTGCACCGTTTGATACTTTAAGAAGAAAAAAAAAAATAAATCGGTACACTGAGAAGCCTTACGCCGCCTTTCCCCCCCGCTGAAACTGCTGTTTCACAACACTTCACGCACATCTTACAGCTCGACAGAGTCGGGGTTTGCCCAAGACCTCACTTTGCTCAAGACCTCACCTTTGACTTAACAGCGCCTCAAAACCGGGGCGTGACTACGCCACGGACATCACGAAACGCCGGCGGAGAACACGTGCTCCTGCCGCACCCACTGGGTGACACCGAGCCCTCCCCGGGCCGCGGGATAGGAGCCTTCCCCGGGCCGCGGGATAGGAGCCCCCCGCCAGCCCCCCGCCGCCGCGCAACAAGTGAGATGGCGGCCGGCGCCGCGCCCCAGCCCGCCCGCCCCCCGGGGCAGCCCAACGGCCGCCGCCCGCCCGGCAGGCAGGAGGCGGGAAGGAGGCGAGGGCCACCTCCCACCCCTCCCCGCCGGGCCGCGCACCTCCGAGGCGGGGGTCGGGGCGCGGGGGAAGGCCGGTGGCCGCCGGGGCGCTCGGGCAGCCCCGCAGCCCCTTCCCGCCCGAGGCGGGAACTCACCCACTGGCTGCTGAAGTAGTCCAGCCCCTGGCAGATGAGGCGGGCGGCCTGGGCCAGCAGCACCTGCACGCCCAGGGAGCTGCCCAAGCAGTAGAGCCCGTAGAGCAGCGGTCCCCCGGCGCCCAGCAGCAGGAGGAGGCGCCGCCGCCGCAGCACCTGCTCGCCCAGCGCCTCCACGCCGTAGTTGGCGAAGCAGATGGGGAGGAGGAGGGCGGCCAGCAGGACGGGCGTGCGGGAGCGCTGCAGGCGGCCGAGCCAGCGGCGGCCCAGCGCCGTCAGGGAGCTCTTGAAGGGGTGCAGGAAGGTGCCGCAGAGCACGGCCCAGAGCAGCGGCCGCAGGAAGGCCTCCAGGATGAAGTAGACCAGGACGGCGGCGCCGCAGCACAGCCCCGCGAACAGCAGCGCCCCGGTGTTGTAGAAGGCCTGCTTGATCGGCTTCTCCAGCCGCGGCAGCGACATCCCCGCCGCCCCGCCCGGGCCGCCCAGCGGCAGCCGCGGCATGGCCGCCGCCGCGCCCTCCGCCCCGGCGGCACCCGCGCTGGGGGAGCCGCCCGGCCGCCGCCTCTCCGCCGGCGAGCCCGGAGGGACCGCGGCCGGGGGCTCTCCGCTGTCAGCCATGGCGCCCGCCCGCCCTCTCCCGCGCAGCGCCGGGTACGGCCGCCGCTCCGGCCGCCGCTGCCGCCACAGGCGAGGGCGCGGGCGCGGGGAGGCGGCCGGGGCTGCCGGGGGCTGTAGTGCCGCCGCGCGGCTCCGGGCACGGGCGTGCGCCCAGCCCGGCGGGGAAGGGGAGTTGCCGGCGGGGAAGGTTGCTGGGAAATGTAGTTCTGCGGCGGGAGAGCCTGCCGGAGCGGCGCGGGGGTCTCCCGGAGCGCCTGGATCCCGTCCCGCCCGCTTCGGTTGCCGCCGAGCGCGGGCCGGGGCTCCCCAGCGCCTTCGTTACTCTTCCTGAGGGAGGCTGCCAAGGGCGGGGGCCTGAAGGAGCCCAGCGGCGCGCTTCACACCCTCGCCCCCAGCCCCAATCCCGGCGGCGCAGCCCCGTCGCCGCCCCGCTAGGCGCTCTCCCGGCCCTACTGCTGCTTCAGTCTCTGGGAGCGGAAAACACTCGGAAATTTGCAGTGTCATGGCAAGGTGGAGAGCAAGACTGGTTACACCAGCCGGAGAATTTCGTCTTGTCTGAACCTGCACTGGCATCAAATTCCTTAATAAGGAAGCATCTGAGCTTTTACTGGGAATTAGGCCCGCTGAGAAAGTAGTTGTCCTGCCTAGTTTTTTTTTTTAAACCTGACATTTGTGATGTTATGTTGCATCAAATGCTTTTTTCAAAAATAATCTGAGGAGGAGCTAATTTCCTGCGTCTGGTGTACACCAGACCTCCGTGTCCATGCATGGGGGTGACAGCTAATATTCCACAGGTGGTCCAAATGCCTCTATAATAAATATGCTTGGTTCCAGCAACTTTTCCAAGGGCTGGAATCCACGACATTTGAACTAGCTCAGTGCTGGCACTGTGCTACCCCGTTTTCCTTCCACAGCTTAAGGCAACCTTTCGTCAGGTACTGAAGCTATTGGTAACACTGCCATAAAACCCCCAGAGGGATCTCCTTTTTTCGAATGAGAGATGCAGCATATCCTCTACAACATATTACAGAGGCTGTATACCTCTGAACATGTGAAAAGTGCATAGATGTGGGAATTTTATCTTTTTTTCCCTTTCTCCTCCCCCTTCCCCCCCCCCCGCCTTTTAGGATTTACATGCAAGTTTAACATTCTGCAACTTTATGGTAGATTTGTGTCCACCAGAACTTTGGTGGAGCATTTCCTGCGCAATGCAGCTGTCTAAAAGCTGAAATTACCCCGAATGCAATTGTTTTTAACTTGTAAAATGGGGATACAACTGTTCATAGCCCAGCCTTTAAAGGCAGAGCAATATAAAGACAGGAGGCTATAGCTGAGACCTATCCCTGTCATCGCCCAAGGAGGAAAGGCAGAGGTTTTTCCACACACCTCCTGTAACCCTGTTGCATCCTGCAGCTGTAGGTGGGGCTGGGCCCAGCCAGTTTCCCAGAGGTTTTGCATCACGGTCCCAGCTTTTGCATGTTGCAAAACCTTTCCTGCCAGTTGCACGCTCATTCGTGCTTACAGAGCTCCCTCTTGGCTCCTGCAGCTCCTTGCTTTCCATTGCTGAACAGATCACGTGTAGCTTCGGCAAAGTGCTTTAATTTCATGCAGTGGAGGCGTTTATAGACCTACAGGTACCTCATTTGATCCTGGTGGTGATGAGACATTACAAGCAGTTGTCCGTATGAGAAGCTTTTATTGCACCTAAAAACGTTACTGTCACTCACTGCTCTTTGATCAGCTTGATCTGCCTCCTGGCAGGGTGTTGAAATAGGTAACGAGTATGCATTGCTACCTGAACCTTTTCTCCTCAGTTCCTGCAGGGAAGAGGAAGCATGCCAAAAAGAGACTCTAATGGCTCATTATAATACATTCATGGCATTAAAGTTCAATTACCAGGTGCCAATTAAGATTTACATGGGGGGGGGGGGGGAGTCAAGAGTACAAATCCATCTGTTAGATAAACAGAGATGCCAGCAAATCAAATCTTCATAAGCACGTCCTTATTCCTTTGATTTTTTTTCTTAACAGAATCAGGCAGTCATGTTCTTCAGGAATAGAAATTAATGTCACCTCTTTGACTTGAGTGGAGCTATAAATACTGATTTACGTAAGCTGAGGATTTGGTCCCTACTCTAGAAAACCTTTCCTTTCAGTTCTGTGTTTCACTATTAAACAACTAAACGTATCAGAAATAAAATTTAAAAAACAAAAAAACCCAAAAAAACCCACCCAAAAAAACCAAGAAACCCACAGTGCAATAAAATAAAGATTTCTAAATCATGTATTGCCACAACATGAACACTTAAGGACAGGGACATGACTGTAAACATCAGAAAATGGTCTCTGAGGGGACAGCTGAGGGAGGGTGTGTGATCTTCGCAAGACACACCTCAAGCTCTGGAAAGTTAATCTCACAACAGATTTCAAACAGCGACTGCAGCCTTAATAGCTGCTTTTGTTTCAGATTTGAAATGTTATGTGATTTGCACTGATACATTGAGGTTTAGGCATTTTTATGGCCATAGATAAGTAGTGCCCCTCAGAGTCCTACCTGACCAGAAATTCTCCAACAGTCCCTTTGGATGTATCGTTAGCATTAGTAATTGTTCGAGGGTGAAGCGGGCAGCAAAGGAATGCTGTCATGTCAATGTAGAAAACACATATGTGCCTAAAAGTACACGTGTGGTCAGTACTGATAGTCCTCTGCGCTCTCCTATGTAGAGGGAAATATAAAGTGAGATGTTAACTAGAAAGAGAGAAGCTTGTACCTCCTTGTACCTTGTCTGCTGCTGCGCTGGCACCCGTGATTTGTGCGCTGAACCGGAGCTTTGTGAGTCCCCCCAGGAGATCCCAGTCACCCATGGTGCTCATTCACTCGATGCGCAGTCAGCACAGCCCAAAGTTACAAGCTGTCTTACCGGCAATACCAAAACACTGGCTACGGAGGTGGCCACGAAGTGGAGGAGGCAGACAACGCTGGCAACAGCAAGTTAATCATGATTCATACCCGAAATAACCAGATGAAACCATGAAATAACTCAGTAATGAAGCCACAAGGTGTCAGCACTGGCCTGCATATTTAGAAACAACTCTCTATTCCTGCTGGCAAGACTTTTCGTTTGTTTTAACCTGTATTACTGAACACTTGTGAACGTTCAAGCCAGCAGCGTACCCAGGTGGCCAAGAAGGCCAACAACATCCTGGCTTGTATCAGCAATAGCATGGCCAGCAGCAGTAGGGAAGCGATCATGCCCCTGTACTCAGCACTGGTGAGGCTGCACCTCAAATACTGTGTTCAGTTTTGGGCCCCTCACTACAAGAAGGACACCGAGGCACTGGAGCGTGTCCAGAGAAGGGCAACGAAGCTGGTGAGGGGTCTGGAGCACAAGTCTTATGAGGAGTGGCTGAGGGAACTGGGGTTGTTCAGCCTGGAGAAGAGGAGGCTGAGGGGAGACCTTATTGCCCTCTACAACTGCCTGAAAGGAGGCTGTAGCAAGGTGGAGGTCAGCCTCTTCTCCCAAGTAACAAACAATAGGACGAGAAGAAATGGCCTCAAGTTGCACCAGGGGTGGTTTCAATTGAGTCTGAGGATAAATTTCTTTACTGAAAGAGTGGTCAAGCACTGGAACAGGCTGCCCAGGGAAGTGGTGGAGTCACCATCCCTGGAAACATTCAAAAAACATACAGACTTGGCACTTCGGGACATGGTTTGGTAGGCATAGTGGTATTGGGTTGATGGTTGGACTTGATGATTCTGAAGGTCTTTTCCAACCTCAATGATTCTATGACTCAGTTGAGATTAATCTCACTTCTTTAATTCACTTCAGTTTAATAACTAAGGAATATCCTCTTCAGATGAATGAAAAATACTCAACATAAACTACTGTAGTTTCAGTAGTAGCAGGACCAAAGAAAAAAATATATAGTCTTTAAAGTTCATCATTAAGGCACAGACTTTGTATCTTCAGGTCATGGGCACGTACCTTTGTATTTTGGGCTAAAGAAAAAACTTATATTTTATGCAGATCAACTGCTAAGATGAGATGGCTCCAAGTTAAATGCCATTTACAAAATAGTAGCAAAAAGAAAATGAAAACCAGCTTTTGGGAACACCGGATCTGGTTGTACCCAGTGATTATAGCAGTGACCAACTTTACTGCAGAAACAACTTTGTTCAACCTCTCTGTTAAAGCATATGGTATTATCAGCAATGCTATACTTGAATGAAACACATAGGAGACTATAAATCCTGTTCACTTACCAAGGGGAATGAAATGCATGGTCATAAGGCAGAGCAGTCAATGGCACCAACACAAGGATGTTCACTTGGTGGGCCAGCGTGCAAAGACAGCACCAGTAAGACCTTGGGATGAACAAGATCCAGAGCGCTAGCTTGCAGGGTTAGCCTGCATGGTAGCTGCGAGCACGGAACAAGAGTTGGACACAGAGAGATCTGAGTAACAGAAGAATATTTTGGCCTCCTCAGGTTTGTGACAAAATGCCTTACCAATCCGTCAAGTGTTACGTAGCAAAAACAGAATGTAGTTTAAGACCCTCTACTGAGTGTATTTAAGGCCCCTATTGATTGTGATCACTTGGATAGCGCACGAGTAGCTGACATACACAAGACCCATCCCTTCTTGCAGCCTGCAACGACAGGGTGGGAATACTACAAACACAACAAACAGAGCACACAGTGTAAAAGCAATACTTGGTGCCTTAAGC
>JADKXX010002838.1:0-15567 GCA_017310255.1 Butorides virescens
CAACAAACAGAGCACACAGTGTAAAAGCAATACTTGGTGCCTTAAGCCAACTCTTCTTCTCAGTCCACCAGCGAGGAGCTAAAATACTTGCTCAAACCTAGGAGATCTCAGAAATTGAAGCATCCCTGTTTGAGAGACTTCCACGGCTGCTTTTGCTAGCCGAGTGTTACAGGAGTCCCTCCTCTCTGTTCCTAATCTCTAATATAATTGCATCGTCTTTTCTGCAAAAACCTGTTCTGACTGCTCCAGGAGCCACTCTGCCTGGCCAAGCAATGGGGCAGTGATGACCATAGATAAAGAACACCCAAATGTATAATATTGGCAACTTGATTATAGTTGCATGAAATAGGTTACAAAAACACAGCATAGAGGTCACCACAGGAACCTCTACAGTCTACCTACTATAAGTAATGACAATTGCGTTAATACTTTGTTCAAATACAGATGATTACATTTATTTACAGCTTCACTGTGATTCTAATAATGAAAAAGAAGAAAAAAAAATGTAGTCCCCCACATCTGCTAATTTGCTACTGTGACCAGCCTCACTGATTTAAATGGAATTACTCAGGATAATAAATTCAAGTGCATGGCACAGAAAGGAACTGTTAACATAGGGCAGCAGCAGAGACCTCTTTAGCCTCAGAGACCTTTTTTTTCCCTTTTATAAATGCCATACCACACATTTCCTTAGACTAAAAAGGCATTTATTATAACAGGTTTATAAATATCGTTGTCCATCATTGTCAAATAGCTAACAAGGCTCACTTGAACACCAATATTTAATATAAAACAGATGTTACAAAGCGACATTTTAGGGCATGCACTGATTGTAAAGTAGTCCTGTAGGTCACCATAATTCGTTATGTATTCATTCAGTGTTATTTTTCTGAAAAGACCAGTGCATAAATACAAAGAAGTTTGATGATTACTTCTGGACTACAAAACCCCAGTTCTGCACTCCTACCTGACCAAATGCTCACTGGCCTCACATGGATGCTGGGTACTGGCCTACAGAACAGAGCCTAGCATAAAGAATGCAGAACACCACTTAGCACTATAGTTACAAGTTGCTTATTTTAAAGTTTCATCTATGTATTAGCCTTGAGAACGCTGAACAAAGTCAAAAGGTAGAGGTGACATTTCATGTTCAACCATTACACTTCATATAATACAAAACAAAGTGGCAAGAGTTAACACAGTTACGACAAGCCTGCTTACTTACAAAGAGGTAAAAGCAAACCAGACCTCAGGATATATTAATCAGAGATACTAAGGCATACCAGGCATCTGTTTTAACCTAAACAGAACTCATGATGCTTCAAATATGCTAACAAAATATATGTGCTTAAATAAAGGCTGGGGACATCACACACAAATATCTGCGTCCCACCCCATCATTTTTCTAATTACTTAATAGGCTTGGAATTTCACCTTTTACTATCTGTGTCAAGACTTGAATGATAACTCCAGCTTTAGAGAAAAATTGTTGTGGTAATTTTTTCTATTTCAATTTTTATCACTGGTTTCATATCACCAGCTGTGAAAAACTGGAAAAGAAATCATTGCTTTATATGTGAGCAGTCCAATATTTCAGAAACGGATATCATATTTTGTACTTAAATCTAGGAGGAAAAAATCTTATTATTTAAATATAGCATTTGTTCTTCCCTTCCTGTAATCCTAATACTCTATACAACAATATTTTCTTGACTTACTGAATTTATCCTCTTTTCATCTTGTTTGGAAAAAAATGTAAATAATACTGTAAAAACAGTAATGTGACGCTAATTTTTGTACTAAAGAAGGTGACAAGAGGTTAATATATAAAACCTGCAAACATAATACCCTAGCAGGTAACATCTCAGGTTTCTAGATACTCTTCTGGATCACTCTGCCCTACAAAAAATCAGCTAGGAGTCAGGGAACATGCAGGATTCTGTGTTTTGCCTTCTTTTCTCTCCAAAGCAGAGCCTACCCTTTTGTTTTTAAACTCTCTTGTATAATTCTCAGACTTAGGCACACACCGAAGAATACCTTCAGCAAATTTACATTGCCTAAATATTAATTCCGGGAAGAATATTTTGCATTAATCTAAACTTTGCAGATCACTGTTGTGATAAGTCAGCAACAATGTTTTTACTCCTTGGCACACAACCTAAGTGAATTGTTCCTTTATTTAGGCTCCTACTAATACCATCTTGTGAAATTGAACTGAATGATGTCAAGCTTAAGAGAGAGAGATGAAACTAAATTAGGCAACACGCTGTGATCACTACTTGCCTTAAAATGTTCACTGCCCGTGTAGGCATTGGAGCCATAACAGAATTGCAGCTGCTTGGCACTTTTGAAAAATCCAATTACTTCTTTAAAAAGTGTAAATGTGAATTTGAATAAGTATAATTTAGAAACAGTTCAGAAAAATACTGCTGCCAGGTAATTCTGTAATGCGCTAATCTATAAAGAGCGCCACACCTTTACCGAAAACTTCTTAAGAGTGGCATATGAAAGTTCACCTTGTAAGGACACTCCTAAATAGCCTCAAATTGCAGATCAGAAGTAGCCTATACAGAGCAGCAGCTGTTCTAAAATATGGAAAGTCCTGCACGCATTCCAGCCTCACGTTGGTTTGAAAGGACGTTCCTACTTAGATAAGAAACACAGAAGCAGGGCAAAAGCAACAGTTGTGAATAACTACGAAGCTGTGTCAGGCGAAGTTAAGATGGGACATTGGGAAAAGGTTCTTCACCGAGAGGGCGGTCAGTCGCTGGAACAGGCTCCCCAGGGAAGCAGTCATGGCACCAAGCCTGTCAGCATTCAAGGAGCATCTGGACGATGCTCTTAGTCATATGGTTTAGTTTTAGGTAGTCCCATGAGCAGAGAGTTGGACTGTATGATCCTTATGGGTCCCTTCCAACTTGAGATATTCTATGAGCCTATAATTGCGGTTCAAACTACTCAGCAATTCAAGAAAAAAAAAAATCTGCCCCTCTCCTTCCAGCACATTCAGATTGCCAATTCAAATCACAGATTTTCTAAGTAATGTCTTTTCAGCCTGCTTTTTCACACCTATCAGCTCCACAAGCTGCACACGTCCCCCATGACATTTCAAAATTACACTGGTTTTGCCTCACTATCTGAGCCCAAATTAGATAAGTTAAATAACCAAGTTCAAGCATACATAATTTTACCAAACCCACTACAAAAATAAAGAAAAAATAAAATGGAAGTTACCCAACTGATTATTTCATACTAATAAAACAGGTTTAGAAAAATGAAGGTTTACCTAGATCTTACTCTGTGGCTGCAAAAAATCAGATACCTTGACATATAAATCACACAGAAATAACTAGATAAAAAAAAAAAAAAAAAAGATGCGGTGAAAAGTTGACATATGGTCACTAAATATAAATTATTCCTTTTGATTAATTTTCCTATACAGGAAATTGAGGGGTTTTTTTCAAAACCTTCCAGTTTGATCCATATCTGTGCTGGGCAGACTGTAAGAGAGCTGCATTAGTCCCCAACGCACCGCTACAGAAGCGCTGATAATGAAATTTTAATTAGGGAAATAGATGACATACAGTGAAAGCTGTTAAGAAAAGATGTAGAGCCTCCATCTTTTGATATTCCAGCTGCTGCAGCAGTTTGTAAAATGGCCAGTAAGCAGGTACATACGCAGCAGCCGACCACCACGACTGTCAACGGGGTCTTGACAGGTTTCCATTCCTCCAAAGGCAACATCAAGCCTCCAGGTCTTACCCCGGCGTCCGATGGGAGCGTGCATCTTGAGGCATAGTCTGACCTTGCGCCCATGTCAGCCCTGCCACAGCTAGGGCCCATGTAAAAGCTAAATTCTCATGAAATTCAGACTCCATTCCTTCTACTCGCATCAACATCTGCTTGATTAAGAGTACCAGATGTGCTCTGCTGCCTGTAAACTCACGCAAAAATGGGAAGTACGCCAAAACCATTAGCCCTTCCTTGTCATTCCACCTTGCTACCAGCCTCTTCACTCTTCCATCCCATCGCTGTTTGAAGTCACCCATGTCTCACTGCATAGCATGCAAGCAGACTGCTTCATCCGATCGTTACGTGCTGTGGAGTCAGGGTTGAAATGGATTATGCCAATTCCTGCAAGTTGTGCACATACGCAGCTCCATGAAGCACAAAAACAACTGCAATACTTAAACCTGTTTCCACTTCTATCGTAAGTCTAAGGCTCTATACCAAGTTATACTTTTTATAATATACTAGCACTCTAACTATAGTTATCTCTGAAAAATGAGTGGTATTAGACCTTTTGTAATTCTGCAATTGCAGGAGATGCATGTTTCCTTCTCCTAAAGTTATTACTGAATGCTTTACTTTGGGGAAACTACTCAGAGATATTAAAAAACAATAAAAAAAATTTACACCTGCTACACATCAGTGTGGCAACCAAAGGCATCACAAAATGCAATTTATATGCTAATAGAAAGTTATGAAGTTTGTGTATAAGCCTTAATTCTGCCGCTTGAGTACAGCGCGGTGCAAACTTCCAGTGGCCCCAGAAGAGATCAGAAAGGCCAGACAGGGTCTGTTCTCTAAAAGAAGAGTAATTTGCTTCTTTGTAAGTGTTTGATGCACTGGATAGATCAGAAAGTAAGGAGAAGACAGACAAAAAATAGGCAGACCTACATCTTCCCTTAAACTTATAGCAGTCATTTACTTACAGATAGCTGGAGTCTCATCAGTGACACAGATTTCTAATTGTGACCTGGATAATCACGCAGGCAGCTGGGTGCCCATCCTCCTTACCCACTAACTCCTCTCCACAGCTGGGCTAAGACTTCTCTCTAAATCAGGCATCTGTGGAAATGGGGACAGGACACAGGCTGGTGACAAGGAGCACAGTACTTTTCAGAGGAAGGTTGGACATGAACACTCACAGTGAGAACACCATCCACAGTTTGGCAAAAGAAAATAATGCGTGTTTAAGGGGGTTGTCGTAGGATGGGTTGTGCTGTTTGTTATTTTCATTTTGCAGCAGCCATTGAGTACACGGAGGCAGTTGCAGGGCTCTTCTTGGTTCAGACCCAGGACACAGCGCCCCAGGCGAGCTTCAAAACTGCTGCCTGGGTTTGCTGGTGTACACCGTGCGCCAGACATTCTCTAATCCCTGTGCTGAAGGCTGGAAAAGTCAGTGCCAAGCACATCTTTGACGACTTTTAACCCAATCTGGGTTTTTCCTCAGATTAGGGAAATCACAAGTGTTTGTTTTCTTGCTATCCAAGTATTGCAAAACCAATCAAGAAGGACAAGAAGGCCACAGAGGGATTTCAAACACTTCTCATCGATACATTCTCTTTCAAAACCAGACTACTTCCCTTACAATAACAGAATTTTGAAGAAAGCATTACCCTGTATCCAATGATGTTATCAAATCAGCTAGGCTCTTTTGAGGGGGAATCCATTAGCATCTAGGAATATCTCACCTATACATAAAAATATTCATAGTTATTTGATTCCAGTGAAGGAAAAAAAAAAGAAAAAAGACTTTTTAAAATTTGTCCTCTCCACTTATTTTTTCCTCTCTTCCTATCCTACTTATTATTAGTGTCATTTCAGGCCTAGCTTATTATTTGCAGCAGGGTACCAGTCAGATACTACCATGAAAAACCAAGGTCCCTTTGCGATAGCCACTGTCACAAATACAAGCAGCTGATTTCTCTTCTAACTAACGTACAAATTTTTAAGTATAAAACATTCTAGGTAAGATGGACAGAGCGAGCATATGGTTAATGTAACAAGCAATGGTCACAACTGACTTCTGTTCTGCATGGAAAGAACATATTCAAGGACGTTAATTAATGCCTTGAGGTCTTTGCCAGTCCTGTCTTTCTAATTAATGATCAAAGTTAAATTTCCAAACGACACCATACTCTAAACATGTACTTTCGAAACTCTATGCTTCTGTATTAGGTCACCCTGCAGCAAGTAATTCTCAGAATAAAAGCACTTGGGAAATGTTTTCTTTAACAGCTGCTTGCTAGTAGTAACCATAAAGAAACTAAAAATTATTTGATTTGGAGAAGGAAATGTCTGCCTCCTTTTCCAAAGGAGACTTTTTCCTCTAGTTTGTGCTGGTACCCGTTAATTAGAAAAATCCCAAACATTATTTGAAATTCCATAATCATTTAAAAATTACCATGAAGAAAGTTACTTGTAGTAATTTTGTGTAATGGGGACCAATCCTGCTTTTCAATATTCTAAAGAAAAAAAAAAAACCCAAACCACATGAAAACCAAAATACCTTCCACAACAAGTTACTATGCCCACTCAAACATTGAGACTTACCAAGTACCACACAAAGGTAAATACCATGGAGTTAAAGCCTTTTCATTTCTATTATGGCCTTTTTCTTCTCATATTGCTTTCCAACTAGTAATTTCTGAATACTTATATCTTCTTTGTTTGTCAACTTGAATCTCATATTCCTGTTCTTCCATGCTCTGAAGAGCAGCTCTCAGACAAATGTAGTGCTAAACTCAACCATCAGTCAAAATGCCAAAGAATAGATTGCTTTGCTGCTCCTTGTGGCCTTTTATTTCCTCCCATTTGATTAGAAATACTTAATTAGGGCTAATTAAGTACTTTGAAGCTTGGGTGAAAGTTTTTATAGAAGCACACATTTCTGCTAATACGTCAACAAGAGAAGGATACGATGACAAACACACCAGACAGCACACTTGACATGTAAAATTAAAAAGGGAAAAAAAACCCAAACCAACAAGCGTATTTTTTTACCCTAATTGAGAGCACAGGTACAGCTGAAGACTGAAGCAGTTTGTACTTTGCAGCAGACATATCCTTCAGCAGCTCTGCCTCTGCTCTGTATTTGCTGTTGTTTTAGAGCCTGAACTTTAAACCACATCTGACTCCGTGTAAGCAGAAAGCAGCTCTATGGGTGTCACACATTTACCTTGGTATTATTATTGTCATCTTCATCATACCTCTGTGCCTGGGTCCAGCCAGACTATCCTAAATCCAGCAGTGTATTAAAAAAGAAATGAGGAGCCAAAATGGGTTTCTATCCCACTTCAGTACCTTTCAATTATTAATTAGCCCTTTAGTGGGAGCTTCAGGTAAATACCTGAAACTAAAACAGTAAATACAAGGCCATAAACTAAAGCAACCCTGAGGCTACTTTAAATAGCTGTGATCTCTGAGAAGGAACTGCACTATCTCAGCTGCCAACAAATTAGCACAAAGGAGAAAGAATTTCCCCTAATGATTTCTTTTCACTTCACCTGGTTGCTGAATAGAAAACTCATTATCCAAGGCTGCAGCTCTCTGCTCCAGCCCTTCTTAAGGAAAATTTTTACAGCCATCATGGACCAAAGCAGACCTTCCTTATTAAGTGGTCTCCGCTATGTATTTTGTCAGATGATGAGTAGGTTACCCAACTTGAAAGAAGTAATTTATACTAAATACAACTACTATATGCACTTTTAAAGTTCACTTCCTTCCAAATTTCTCTTTACCCTCCTGAACTGTAGTCCAGCAATTTTAAGTGAACAAATTCTTAAGGAATTCTTAATTCTTAAAGACACCATATTACTCACCAATCTTCCTTTTGAAAGAGGGGTAGTGTTTGTGATGGAGATAAATTCCTCTTCCAACCTAATTCATATACTTTAAATATAGGTTTGAAGAACACTGAGCCTAAAAAAATTAGTCTACAAACTTCAGTCTGTGAGTAATGATGCGCACTCAGCAAAGCTAGTTAATCTTTTTTACTCTATTCAGCAATGAAAATAGAAATGAGGTCCATCGCATACTTTACCAGATCCTAAGTTAGAGAGTCCTCAAGCGTACCACATTAGATAGAACTTTGGCACAATTCAAATTTTAATTCTATTTAAATAGAATTTTAATGCAAGTTGGGAAGCGAATGAGCAACCTTATCTAAGCACATTTGACTAATCCATGTATACATGTCATACACTTCCTATTATGTGAAGAACAGAAGTTCTCCACAAGAAATCAGTTTTTCATAGTATTCTGTGGCTCATAAATACCTTTGACACTTTCCATTTTGGTAACATTCAGCACTCATCTTTGTAATATTTATTGGTGATAAAAAAAAAGATTGAATGTATTTCTTCTTTAGCTCGTCTTTTTTCCACAGCAACTACATTTTAGCAATGGTTTGATGAAACTAAAGATACTGCTCTTCTTATTAATCCCTATCTTTCCTTACAAATAATCGCAATTATATTTCCATTTCTTTCTAAGTTAACACCAACTGCCCCTATTCATCTTTAACATGAACAGGATATACAGGCACACAACACAGAAAAACAGATTACTTTGTACTACTACACAACTGCTTAAAAACATATTTACATGTCAGCAATATTACTGTTTTTTCACAGAAAGAGAAAAATTGATTTAATCTATTGGGAGGGCATCCTATGGCTTGTTGGGAACTTCTGTATTCTCTCTGTTTTACATCTGGTTTTCCTACGCATGGAGAATTTACACTACTGTTTTCTCCCTTCCCCTTGTTTCAGTAACTTCGTATGTCACTCATAAAAGAAGTAGCCATTTCTTTCAAGAAGGCTGTTGAAACACTGTTGTTATAAAGACATTCATCACCTCTTTTCCATTGAAAAAAATCATGTTAATGCTTGATTATGCAAGTTTAGTTTTGGAAAGTACCAGAGCAAGTAAACCTTGATAAATACAAAAAAATCTGGGAGAACCGTCCGTTACTGAAGGGTAGGTTTTATACTGCTGCGTTGGTATCCTGATCTTAAGTTCAGAAACTGCACGTGGAGTTGTGCTGTCTGCGCCAGAACTACCAAACAACATTATAATGTTTTCCCAAATTTGCTTTTTGGGAGCAATTTGGAAGGCAATTTTGTTATTTGATAAGATGTCCATCACTAAATTTGCCTAAACACACATACAGACACCCCTCCCAAACACACATACACACGCAAACACGCACGCACATTGATTTTACAAAAGTCTCCTTTTCTTTAAGCAAGTAGTCACAACACTGAAAATATTCTCCTATGTGTTCACTGATGATTCTTAAATGATTCGTCACCACTCTGCCACTCAAAGGAGGTGGTTATTTTGTTCTTCTGAGAAGCTAACTATGTTCAAAAGCAGCTAGATGATGATGGTGGTGCGATATAAATTCCAATAGAAAAACGCATCGTCCATCCATATAGCAGTCCATCCTGAGAAACTTCCACTGACAAATTCTTGCTATTTTCCATCGGTCATGGGGTTCCCATCAATAAATAGAAGGTCAGTGCAACAATGAGGAGCAAGCAGAATGGAGAAGAGAAGGTCTGATAGGCAGCTGATGGCATGAAAATATCTTCATACTTGTAAATACTGACAACACGCTCTGATACGGGTGGTGAGTCTATATCATGACGAGTTATAGAACCTTTAAGAGGTAAGGGCAGAAAGAAATAACATCAGATGCGTTTTTTCTGTAACTCTACCAAAGAAACAGGTAGAAAGCCATGTAATTTTCAAATCTACAGGAGCATGCAATATTACACTGTCAGTGAGTAGGGTAATTTCTCCGCTTTCTGAAATTAAACTTTTGAATAAAACAAATGAAATTCAAGTAAACAATAAACGTCCTGCAAAGGAATTCAGAACTTCTAATTATGAATTATCCTTACCTAAACTTATCTTTGGGGAGTGGGGATAATAACTACATAGCAAAGAAAACATGTCAGGTAGGACTATTATTTATTTTGTCTTCCTTTTAATCCGTTTTAAGCCTCATGCTGCCAGAATTTTAATTCATGTAAAAAAAAAAAAAAAAAAGGGTGGGTCTAGTAAGAATATTGCAATTGAAAGCCATTTATCAATTTTGGCACCCCAGTTCTGTCAGGAGCATAGAAATCAACTTACCCTGAATTGCTGGACCCCAAGCAAACAGATAGTACCAACTCAAGTGCAAATCTACGATGGTTTCCTCTCGGGGAACATATACAGGACGCTTGAATCGACAAGTTACACGATTGTTTTCAAAAACCCCTTCTTCATCTCTAGCAGGATTTCTCTGGATTTCTTTAGCCCACTGACCGACATTATAGAAGTGCTGTATTCGGACTCTTCCATTATCATCATGAACACAAGCCATGACATCATCTCCTCCCTACACCGCAAAAAAATATTGGTAGAAGGAAAACAAAAGTGTCACAAAGCATTTCCTTATTTATGTATGTAATTTTAATTACTAAAAACTAATCAAGACCTGGGGCCCTCAATCCTTCTTTCTAAGTTATATATACACAAGTATTTGTTTCCCTATCCATGTGTCTTCAGATTGAACAGCACAAAGTGGACAGTAATATTTACTTACCCTTACTATCTCCAAATTATCTTTTGGATCTTTCTAAGAGCTATTTTACCCAATATATATAACGTATTTGTAAGACATGGCATCACAAAATTAATTGATCAGTGGAAGGCTGTTTTCTTTTATAATTTGTGAAGTTCAGGGATCCTGCTTCATAAAAACTGGCAGCCTTGAATCCTTGATGTGTGCAAAATCCACTGCATCAAATCGCGGACAGAAATCCAATAAAATTTGGTAAAATAGAGGAGATGAATCTAATAAACGTGGGCAAATAATAGCATAAATTCCAGTCTGTTTTTTCTAATCTCTGTTCATGTTCACTTAAGGGAGCATTGCTTCTTATCTCTCTTAAAAGCAAATGAAAAGTGTTCAGCATGCAGTGACAAAATACAGAACACCATAAGACACCAGAAAAGAGTAATCGATATGTGCTTCTTCATGTAGTATAAACAGCCACCAAGCAGTACAATCAAGCAAAGAAACAACAGGCAGAAGGAATTGAGACACAATCATTTGTAGAGGTCATTCATAGAAATATTAAACCCATTGTTAAAGAGTTACGCAAGGTCACTGCCAAAGTGGTAGACCACTGCATCACTCAGGAATCGGCATTAATTTGAGGAGCACTCATAGAAGCCTTAGCATCTAGAACCGTCACAACACTGTGCAAATTGGATGAATGGCATTTTACTGAACACCACTGCCACAGGTATTGGTGCCATATTAAACACAGCTCCTACTTCTCCAATACTAATATTTCTGATATGTCATGCTGATGATAGACACAGCGCTTGCCGGTGTGATCATCTCCCAGTTCTTTGTTACAGGGAAAAGAGAGAAAAAGGCGCAGTTCAGCTCTCTGGGAATATTGCTATCTGGATTTGTAAAAGATGTGCCAAAAGCAAGGGGAAAAGGGGACTCCTGGGTAAAGCACATACTCAAACAGTTCCTGCACCTTGGTGCTGCTGCAGGCAACCTTTCCAGCTTCTCTCTTCAGCCTATCCTTGCTCTCCATAACTTATTTTCCAAGATTAATTTTTATACATCTGAGTATGAATTTCTCATTCTTAAGTACAAAGAAGCAAAAATAAAGCTGTTTTCACATAGAAAATAAAAAAGAAAAGAAAAAAGCATTCTGAATCTCAGTTAATAGAATGACATCACAAAACCCTACCTAGGCACAAATGCCTGCAAGTGGAAAAGCATAGTGTTATTTGAGACAAAGAAATAGGTCACAGGACTTTAAAAAAAAACCACTAAAAACTATTGAGGACACAAAATGTGGGTTTTTTTTTTCCTGAACTTCTGTAGCTATCCAGGCCACACCATTTTGAGTAGGGCCTCCAAGGCACAGCCCACTTCTCACAGACAAGCTGTTTTTCCCAGAGTCATTTTACCACTGCAGCCTCCATATCCCAGGACACCAAAACACCCTGGAAGTTATGAAAAAGGATGAAGTCAGCAGAGGAACAAGAGAGAAAGACAGATGCTAGCTGGTATAGTCCAGCTGACTGATGGGCATTAGATCACGTACGCAGCAGATTTGGAAGCAACACCTTCCTTTATTCTTCTTGCCAGAAGCTGAGACCTAACATGCTGCTTGGTGTGCCTGGGACAAAAGGTAATGCCTGCTTTCCAAGGGGCTGATGAGGTGGTGGGACCCCGGGATCTACTTCAGGTATATCAATCAGAGTTACAAACTGGTAGCACTATCTCTGACAGCTTGGGGCCAAATACTGAAGTGTGCTGAGCTGCTTTGTATAAGTCATCCATTGCACAGGTTTTTTAATGTTTGCACAGTACATGCTCCTGTTTTGCTCACTGAAACACAATGAAAAAATAAGGAGAAGAATAAGCATAAAACCAAACCAAGTAAAATCCAGGAGAGAGAAGAGGAATTTTTAACGAGACTGCTTTCTAGAGTAGGTATGTTTAAATTAGCAGGAAACATTTTGTCACGCATTTGTGGCTTCCCTGGAACAACACACAGGTATGAAAGAAACAAAAAGATTTCCAAAGTTGAACGGTGAAAGCCGTACTTGTATCACTGAAAGTTAGCTGATTTACTGAAGGATAAAATTATTTGCTATTTAGTTTCTAATGTGCCTTTTGTCCAAGTAACCCTGACATAAAGTGCAACAAGACATTTCCACGTGAATTGGCTTATCCCCGAGGGCTTTTCTAATAAAAAGACAAAAAGCTAATAACATTCAGAGCTGAACTACAATATTGTAACTCTCCATGGAAAAGGGAAAGGACATGTTATGAAGGATGAGGCAGGACACCTGGCTTCTGCTCCCAGAGTGGCTTACCAAAGGGTACTTTGTTTTCAGCAAGTCAGTTTTTCCTTCTATGCCCTGTTTCTGACAGATCAAATATAAACCATTCCTATCCTAGCACGTAACAGTGTGCACACTGTCAACATGAAGAACTGCACGTCTTACCATTTTCTTGTCTGAGGAAAATCCCACTGCCACCCAGCCATCGGTATCGGCACTCAACTCAAATTCAACATCGGCTCCTATTCTACGGTAACTTAGGAAGTAGTCACAAGTCTCCGCATTGCATCCAGGTTTACCGTACCTAAATGGAATCGCAAATATATGTACCTTTTTCCTTGCAATTTCCTGCTATGGAACTTAATTACGTTTCTGCAAGAAAAAAAAAACTAAAAGAATGCATTTTGGTATAATGACAGTAAAACATCATATAATGCTATGCATAAAGTACCATTAATTAAGTGTTTGCAATTATTACTCTTTTAGTGTAAGGATGTACAGTATTTAAACAGTACAGCAAGCAATTAATTACACACAGTATTACTCTGTTGACCTGCATAGCCCTGGTTTTGTAAGTGCTTCATGAAAACACAAGGAACATTAAATATCTGTAGGTCCATAACTATGATGTATATCCTTAAATAATCTAGTTTCCTCAAACAATATATTCCATAACTACAAAGTATGATCTTAAATAATAAACATTTATTAAAATGAATGGGGAACATTTACCAAAGTCTCCAATGCAATCAATCAACATTTGCAAGCATAAAGGTATCTGCGCTCTTATGTCAGACTGACCTGAAGCATCCCTTGGTTTTTCCACAGTCATCCACTCTGATTTTTGCAAATGGATCCACAGGAGGAGCAGTAGGGAAAGGGTAACCTGTATAATCAGAATAAATCATTACTGAAAAAAATACAAGGAATAAAAAGCAGTAATACTAAAGATAGAGGGTTCCAATAGCATTTCCTTTGCCTGCTGATATCTGAGCTGTTCAGATGAGGGACTACTTTGTCACATATACAATCCCTTGCTTAGACGGTCCTGGCCCCAGATACCAAAGTAACACTGATAACTGAAAACAAAAATTTTCTCAGGCTTCCTACATTCATCAAGAAGGGAGAAGGATGGTGGAGCACAGCTTTGCTCCACCAAGCGCAAAAGTTAACTCAAGGCAGCAAGAACATGGAGTAGTGCAGGCAACTAACAATTAGGGATCTCCACTCAGCTATCTCCTTGTGCACTCGGAGGCCCTTCTGGAATTCTGTAAGAGAACTAAAACTGACTGTCTAGCTATAAATGACAGCATTAAGCATAAATGCAGGGCACCGAATTCAGAGCTGTAGGAACAGGTACTGAGACCTTATAATACATCCTCCATTAAGAAGTAAAATAAAACATGCACTGCAATAAAAGGTAAAAGAGTATCAAAACAGGGAATCGCTTGCAGCTATGACCTGCAATCACTAGTGAAGGAAGACCCAGAACAGCCGGATGACAAGAGTTATGACTCCAAGCAATCTCCCCGTCTGCTGCACGAGGGTACACCAAAGAGAAAGTGCAAAGATTTGCAAACAGACTTTTTCTGTCTTGGCTTGTAGAAATTTGTGTCTGTTGCATGAACACTGGTATTTTAATAGGATGTTCTTTTACTTAGCCAACTGAAAACCAAAGTGCTAGCTGTAAAACCAGAAAGTCCTTTGAAAATGCTTCATCAAATAGGAAATAAACGCTGCAGTTAGTTACAGCATCTGCAAACAAACGTTCAACCGACACAACTTCAGGCATTTGGGAAGCTGATTCGCTTTCCTGTATTTCTGACAATGCCAATGGAGAGAGAAAGTATGCTGTAAACTGCAAATTGCACCCTCCATGAACTGTAGCAGGGGGTCTGGGTAGATTACCCAGCATAAACATACAAAGTTGGCAAAATTTCACCGCAGCCTGTAGCGGAGCATCACCAAAAGGCTGGTCACGGGACATCCTATCTTCTCACTTCTTCCTTTTTCCCAAATGTATCAAAAGACCAGTTTCCAACGCAGCCTAGCCACAAAATTGGAGTTTTAACATTCTGCCACTTGTAACTTAAAAAAAAGCCACAAACCCCAGATGCGACTGCTGTATTCCTTACCACTTCAGACATCACAGGGCATTTCGAAAACCACACAAACCGGGGCTCCTTTTAAGTGAGCAGCCCGGAAAGCCTCCCACGAGAGGGTCTGCGTCTCGGAAGGGGAGCCGCCGCCGGCCTGACCCGCTCAGCGGGACGGGGTCGGAGCCCCCCTCCCCGGCTCCCACCGCGGTCCCGCGGCCCCCGGCTCCGCCGCCCGGCGTGGGCTGCCCCGGCCCCCGCCTGGGGGAGATGCCCGGGCCCGGGGGCGTCGCTGCGTCGCGGCCTGGCAGGGAGCCGGGCGCCAGCCCTGCGGAGGGCCCGGCCGTCGGGCAGGGCAGCTGGGGCTCCCCGCGGCCGCCGGCCCGGCCCCTGAGCGGCGGGGCCGGAGGCTGCCCGGCCAGCGGCGGGCGGAAGATGGCGGCGGGCGCTGGCCTTCGTGCTGAACGCCGCCGCCGGGCCGCCACCAACCGCCCGGCCCGGCCCTCCCTCCCCCGCGCCGGGCTCGCCGCGCCCCGCCTGCCCCCGGCCGCCGCACCCTCCTCGGAGAGGTAGCGCAGGTCGTAGAACTCGCTGGCGAAGGTGCCGTACGAGGAGTCGTGGTGAGGCCGCGCCGCCTCCTCGCCGTGCTCCCCGCCGCCGCCGCCGCCCGCCTCCCGCCGCCCGCCGCCCTCCTCCGCCGGGCTGGCGGCGGAGCCGGCCAGGAGCAGCAGCAACAGCAGCCGCCGCCAAGCGCCGCGGCTCCGCACCGCCATGGCGGCGGCGGAGCGGGGAGGCGGCGGCGCCCGAGCGC